>JACBKR010002307.1:0-35812 GCA_014218235.1 Colocasia esculenta
AGAACTCTTACAATCGTTGCACGAAGCAAATTGTTTAGAATGTAAGTCTTGTGTTTCTAAAGAAATCGTTGTGAAACACTTAAGAAATCGTTATGAAATGCAAGTCATTGTGTTTCTAAAGAAATCGTGTGACCACTTAAGAAATCGATATGAAATGCAAGTCATGTGTTTCTAAAGAATCGTTGTGAAACACTTAAGAAATCGATATGAAGTCTAAAGAAATCGTTACGAGAACTAAAGAAATCGTTACGGCTAGAGAGTCGTTGCGAGTTCTAAAGAAATCGTTACGAGAACTAAAGAAATCGTTACGGCTAGAGAGTCGTTGTGAGTTCTAAGAAAATCGTTACGAGGTCTAAAGAAATCGTTACAGCTAGAGAGTCGTTGCGAGTTCTAAAGAAATCGTTACGAGGTCTAAAGAAATCGTTACGGCTAGAGAGTCGTTGCGAGTTCTAAAGAATCGTTACGAGGTCTAAAGAAATTGTTACGGCTAGAGAGTCGTTGCGAGTTCTAAAGAAATCGTTACGAGGTCTAAAGAAATCGTTACGGCTAGAGAGTCGTTGCGAGTTCTAAATAAATCGTTACGAGGTCTAAAGAAATCGTTACGACTAGAGAGTCGTTGCGAGTTCTAAAGAAATCGTTACGAGGTCTAAAGAAATCGTTACGACAGTCAAGTCGTTACGGTTCTGAAGAAATCGTTATGAGGTCTAAAGAAATCGTTACGACAGTCAAGTCGTTACGGTTCTAAAGAAATCGTTGCGAGTCTAAAGAAATCGTTACGACAGTCAAGTCGTTACGGGTTCTAAGAAATCGTTGCGATGTCTTAAGAATCGTTGCGATATCGATTTGTTTTGAATTTTTCGGTCAGAGAGGAAATCGTTCTGCTTATCAAAGAAGTCGATACAGACTTGGACAGAATGTGAGATGAGACTTACCTGATTGTCTTGAACTTTCATTTTCTTTTATTTCCTGTCTCAAGGCTCAAGTAATCCATTAGTACTATTTTGTTAATCATCAAATTATATATAAATAAATGAATTATTTATTATGGGACAGTTTGGTCATCACTGTGTGCATGACGTGTCCTTTTGGCTGTTGTCAAAAGAGGGAGAAACAACAAATGTGCATTAATTGAAATTTTGTCATCATCAAAAAGAGGGAGAATGTTGGGTTTACATGAATTCATAATTGACATGTTTGTTTTTGATGATGAGCAATCAATGAGCATTTCATGCACAATTCCATTTCATGTGATATGTATGTGTGAAACATGATAAGAATGACAAGTCAAGCAAATGTTAATCAAGAATCACATGTTTAATTTGATTATCTAAATTTCACATTATCTCACTTACAATGTTCTTAAATGTAGGTGAGATTGCATGTAAGACAATGTACCAAAACAAGAGCAAAAGATCAAGAAAGCGCAAAAGACAAGGTGTGCCTGTCGACAGACTCAAATCGCCTGTCGACAGATCCACACAGCGAACTATCTCCCAGAAAGCCCCCTTCTGCCATTTGCAAATCTGTCTACATCTGTCGACAGATAATTTCTTGCTGTTGACAGACGAAGAGAAAATCTCAAATACGAGATCTCCATATGTTTCCGACTTGGGTGTTTCATTTTACCATGACCTCCCATACTTGAACACCATATAAAAGGAACTCTTGGAGTTATTTTCGTACAGAAGTACCACAACTCAAAACCCTAAGCCAAGTCTCAAGAGAGAGGATCTTTCTGCTGCTCTGCTTCTTTTTTTTTTTTTAATCAAATAGGTCCTCAAACTCAAAAGCTAGGAGAGCGCACCCTCCCCCAGAGGGGGAGATGTTCCCACTCCACCAGCGAGAAGTTTGGGCCTGAATATATATATAAGAAAAAGGATATTACAATCAACAATCGGGAAAACCCTAGTAGTTCGAGGGGAAAAAAGAAAAATCAGAAATCTCAGCTCAACCATCCTGATATGGGGCAAACCAGTCTTGTCCAGCAGTAAAGGCCTTTGCATTGAGAAGGAATATTCCTAGAGCCCTAATACATCGTGTTCCTCATAGTGAGACATCCGAAGTTAGCTAGCCTATCGGCCACATGGTTTGCCTCCCGATAAATATGAGTGATTTTGAGGCTGTTCTTTTGAATAAAAGAGTAAGCTTCCCGCCACCAAATGAGAGCTTGCCAAGATGGACATTTCCCAACTTCCATAGACTTCACCAAAACCATAGAATCCGTATATATGATAGAGATCCTAAGTCCCAGGGAGTGTACAGATAGATACCATCACAGAGAGCTCTCACCTCAGCAATAATGTTGTTACCATGACCATAATAGTGAGAGAAAGCCACCGTCATGATACCTTGCTTATCCCGAATGCATCCACCTCCCCCACACATGCCTGGGTTTTCTTTACTTGCTCCATCAACATTCAAACAATAATGACTTATTGGAGGATCCAGAGAATGAGTTTTAGCTTCTTTTTAGAGAACTTTGCATGGAATCCGAAGGCCATAAGTATCTGCATTTCATGATTTGAAGGCGCCCCTTTGAACTGGATTGAATCCAGGATAGTTCTAATCATAGCACTTGCAAAAGTCACCTTGTTTTCAAATCTCCTCCCACATCTCCCCTTCCAAATCTCCCATAGCATGAGGATTAGACAGTGAAGAGAGACAAACCCCAAAGCAGAAGATGTACTGGTAACAGAAATGAGCTCCATATTCTAGAGATAATTTGATGATGCAGGTGCACTTTAGGATCAGCGAGAGGGAGGAACCAGTTCCATAAAGCAGTGGCCAGATCGCCTTTAATAAAAATGTGATTGTAGTCCTCAATATTAGGAGATGTACAGCAGAGCATGGGATACCATGGCTACTCATGTTTCTGCAATCCTCTGATCCACTGCAACTGCCCTGTTAAGCAACTTCCAACAAAAAATGATGCACGTCTATAATACTTATGGTGCCAAATTTTGGACATATCTGGTATCCTGATTCCACCAAAACGAATCAGATTATAAGTGGATTTGACAGAGAAATTACCATCTTTAGCAAGCCGCCAGACATAGTGGTCTTTAGCTTCATTAAGAACCACACCTTGAAGCACGCCACTAGGGAGAAGTTGTCTGATAGGATGGTTAGAATCTAAGATGACATCCTTAAGTTTTAATCTATCCCCCTCATACGGTGCAGTCAACGCTTTTCAACGGCCTATCCCCATCCAAACTCTGTTAAAAATTCAATGTCTTCACCATTGCATGAATCCACCTGTTATTATCAAGAAAAATCTGATGAGCTATAGACCATGTTTCATGGGCATCCCCTTGAATAAACATTTTCTACCAGACATAAATCGGCTTCTCGCATATCTGGCCCAGAATGAAACACCATGATAAATATTCCAGATGGATTTGACTGCCAAGGAAAGCTGAACCTGCTTTATCTGCGAATCCCCAATCCACCTTCATTAATGGGACGCTGGATGGTAGACCAATGAACCCAGTGACGTTTCTCTGCTCGTTAGTGCTATTCCAGAAAAAACCCGCACAGACCTTTCAATATAGTTCAAAATACTCACTGGAATAGATAAGGATACAGCAATGTAGATCGGTATGGAATTGAGCACCGGTTTTATAAGAGTAACTCTCCCAGCTTGGGATATCAATTTGGGTTTCCAGAAGCAAGTCTTCTTTGATTTTCTGAATTAGTGGAGAGAAGTCAGCTGCCAGAACTCTACCAGGACGAAGAGGGACTCCAAGATACCTTAAGGACCCTTTTCTCTTTTATAACCAGTAACCATTCTTTTCTGTTTACAGTGTGATTGAGGCTTTCGGTGAAATCATGAAAGAGCTTTTGGCCGAGTTGATGTGCTGGCCCCGAGGAGGTAGAGGTAGCTGGTAAGGAATTCCATCAATCTTTTGATATTGCGAAGACCTCCATTCAGAAAACCAATGTGTCATCAGCATATAAAAGGTGAGATATAGGAGGGCAAGTCCTTGGTCCAGAATAAGGTAGCAGTCTACCGTTGCACCATGTTTTAATACCTCGACTAAGGCCTCTTCCATGATAATAAAGAGGGCTAGAGCGATGGGATCGCCTTGTCTAAGGCCCCGAGTGGAGTGAAAATGTCCAGTAGTTGAACCATTAAAAAAGATAGAGAACCAACAATTGCTATCAGCATGCCATATATGAGGTAAAAGTATTAAAATCTGATTTCTTAAGCACTGCAAAGAGAAATCCCACTCCACACTGTCATACGCTTTTTTGATATTAAGTTTCATCAGAACATTGTATCCTCTGACTTTACGCCCATGTCACGAACTAACTATCTGGCCAAGGCAATATTATCAAGGATTAAGCGGCCTTTGACAAACGCCCCTTCTTCCTGAGAAATGATCTGAGGGAGGACACTGACCAGCCGCTCACAAGAATTTGGAAATAATTTTATGACAAAAATTGCACAAGCTAACCGGTCTATAGTCACCAAAGGAGGATGGATTATCAGTCTTGGGAATCAAAGCAACCAACGTAGAGGTGACGCCCCTAGGCAAGGGATAACCATGAAAGAAACCGAGGATTACTTACTGCTTTACATCTTCCTGAATAATATCCCAGCAACTTGTGAAGAAATGCCCTGTGAATCCATCTGGTCCTGGGCACTATTTGCATTCAAGCTCCATACAGCTTTTTAATTTCTTCCTTAGTGGGGATGGCAGTAAGAATCCCATTTTGATCATCCGTAATGAGAGATGGAATAACAGTGAGAATGGAATTATCAATGATATGATCAGAAGTCTGAAGCAGGGACCCAAAATAATGACCGCCTCCTGTTTAAGAATTCTTGGTCCTCCGTCCAGGACCCAGAAATCTGAAGCCTTTGAATAATGTTTCGCTTTCTCTTCCCCTTAACAACGACATGGTAAAATGCAGTGTTTTTATCACCATCATCAAGCCATTCCATTCTAGCTTTTTGAGCCCAAACATCTCCACACATTTGTAGCCTTTATTAGATTTGCATGGCGGGCCCAATCTGCGCGTTTCAGGAGTGGGATTTTCATCAAAAGTCTCCTGCATCACCTTAGCCTGATCTTCATGAAATAATAGGTTGTCATTGATGTTGCCGAAAACAACCTTATTCCGGTTCGCATGCATATCTAACAGCTTTAAGCTTCATGTGAAGTATAACAAATGGATTATAATGCCAGTTAAGGGAGCTTCCCAAGCTGCTTTGACAGTATCTTTGAAAGAATCATGAGAGCACCATATAGAAAGAAAAATAAATCTGGACGGTGGGTGAATGTCAGGTAGAAGGGAAAGCACAAGGGAGCATGATCCGAGGGACCCCTTAGGAGGTGTATGACCTGGAGGTTAGAGAAAGTTTCTCCACCGAGGCATTGTATAAGAATCTGTCAAGTCTTGCTTGATAGAAGAAGTCCCAGTCCTGTTATTCGACCAAGTAAACTGTCTGCCAATATACCCAAGTCCGAAAGAGACGCACCAGCCAGAAAAGCATTAAAATCTAACATGCCATTCAAGTTAGCAGTACCACCACCACACTTCTCAGATGGGAGGGAAACACAATTGAAATCACCTCCGATTAACCAAGGTACATCTACAGAATTTGAAAAATCCATAAGCTCATCAAACAGGAAACGTCTAGTCTCTGCATGGTCGCCAGCGTAAACAATCGTGACTAGGAAAACCCTGTTGTCACCAACTATAGCCATTGTGATTTGTTGGTCCGATTGGTTCACCAGCTGGCAAGTCATATTCCTCCAGAAGATCCGAAGCTTACCGTTTTGATCACTGTTTCCCACAATCGACTCCATGCAAAGGTAAGAGTGGATTTTGTCCGCTTTATGAAAGGAAACCATAGATTCTGCTGCTCTGCTTCTTCAACCGTTCATCCAGGCAACTAAAGAGATATCTTCTAGAGCGGGATTGAAGCCATATTGTCCATCTCTCAAGCTTCTCCATCAACTGATACCTGTCAAGACGAAGCTGGAAGCACATCAGATGATCATCTGAAGAGTTCCACATCAGGATTTGAAATCTCAACTCTGAACTCTTCTTTATCTCTGTTTTTCATATCTGTGTGTGTGTTGTTGAGTCAAGCGTCCTTGTGCTTGATTCAGTTTGTCATGTTGTTCTGATCGTGGTTTACATCAGACAACGTGAGTGTGTGTGTGTTGTAGCGAGTGAACTGCTAATAAGCAGTCTTTCTACGTGTGTAGTGGACGGTGGACGTAGGATACACAAGTTGTGTACTCCGAACCACCTTAACTCATCGTGTCTGTGGTTTGAATGTTTCATGTTAGATGTTTGGTAGGCACGTGGATCTTTCACAGGCTAGATAAATTGCTACTCAATCTATCTACAACTAACACACACTTAGTTTAACTTAAACTCTGTTTGAAATATCAGAGTCTGTGTTTCCACCGAAAAGAAGGTCATTATATTATTAATTAATAGTAATCTATTCAACCCCCGTCTAGATTACCACATAGTATAATTCCGCACATCTTTCATCGACCTCCAACAACGTCGCGGCAATTTTGCGACCTTCCTCTATGCCGCGATATGACCCAAATCAAACTGTAAAAATAAAAGGAAATTTGAACCCTAGTAGGATTCTAACAAACAGGAACGCGAATATACATGGCACACATCATGAATAAGACATGAAGCACTCTTAGTGAAGCAATAGTGTGAGGGACAATGAAGGAACGTGCACCTGAAGTCGCGTCCATCCTTATGGACGCGATGGTGTCGCGATAGCGCGATGCGCCGCGTTAACACCCGAGTGCTGAAAGATAGAAAAAGCCACAAAAACACACCTAACAGGGTTCTACAAAGCACTTAAACAGATGAACATGGTAGGCAAACAAGAAAAATCGACGAGGCTAGCACTGAAGGTCCCACCGTGATCACCAAAGGGTAATCACGGGTTGTGCCCCCTCGAACACGCAACATGATCCTTTTAAGAACTTAAAACATGTAGCACGGAATAAGAGGAAGTGTGATCGCCACCTAGCTAGTTGCCCTGATTAAGAATTAAATAGGCTAACGTTGCTAGGAAGGGGAAAGAGAACAAGGCACTTACTGAGATCGCGACGGGTCGCCCAGTCTCGATGATGCTGCTGTCGGGATGCCCGCTTAGGGCGCGTTTCGCTGTCGCGACCCTCGTGCCTATCGCATTCTCTACAGTGCGGGAGAAAATGGATGTGGACCTTCTTCCTATCCTCTGGCCAGCCAGAGGACAAGAGCTCCTCATCAAATGATGCTTGTGTACCTGCTAAAACAAGGAAAACAAACAAATAAACCCTGTTAGAATATATTTAAGTGTATGTCTATCCATAAATGAAATAGAGAAGGGAAGCATGGAGGGAACGAACCTGGGGGTGGCTTTTAAACTCCTAGGGTGTATAAAAATGAAGGAAGGAAAAGGCGAATGCATCCTATCTAAGGGAAAACAGTAAAATGCATGGAAAGAGAAATGGGAGAGGAAGAAAGAAAGAGCCCCAAATGGGGTGACTCCCTGGCGTTATATGGCGTCCTTGGGTCCTGCAAAAGCCTCAGAGGAAGTGGAAGTCGCCTCCCTCAAGCACCAAGCTCCATAGATGAAGAAAAGTTCATGACTTGGTGAAGAGAATGTGATGGAATGTGAGGGAATGAAAGGGCCACGAGCTAAGTGTCGGGTCTGGCAAGATTTCGGCAGCACTTCGTGGCAAAAACTGGGCTCTCTCCTCCTCTGAAGAAGAACCCTTGCCTATATAGAAGAGGAGAGAAAAATCCCGTCATTAAGTGATAATGACCAAAATTGATGATAAAATCATGTAAATCCGCATGGGAGTCCTAGGGTGGTTCTCAAGGGTCCTTGAACCTCAAACCATGCAAGGATGGGTTGGGAGGTTGCATAGGATAGAAATAATGCCATAAGAGGATAAATAGGAGGTGGTTGCGGAAGCCAGCGCACTCGGTTGTAGTCGTGATGGATCGTAGAGGTGCGACAGCTATAGTCATGACAGCCATGTTGGTTGTGACCCTAGGACACGTGCATGGATTTGCATGGGCTGTCGCATGGCCAAGCAAGGCGCGACAAGGATAACGCGACGCTACGACCCGTCGTGTTCAGGAAAATCGATTATTCTTGAATTTTGACCAACCATTTGAATGATATAATGAGGCATAAGGACTCTACAAGGGATAATTGGACGGGATTTGGGCTTTTAATGGGCTCAAGACAAGGCTAAAGATGGGCTCAAGGTGAGTAACCAACTAGGGTCTCATTAAGAGAACAAGAAATATGGTTCAACTTATGGGTCAGAATCGGGTGTCTACAGCAGCTAGCAGTGTTTTCCCCCTTCAGTTGTACATCACCCCGGGGTATGCCCTAAGGGTTCTGTCCTTCCCCTTTTGCTTGTACTCAAGTGCGTGTGTTGGGACTGTACCTAGAGCGTTACGGCGCTGCGTCCTCGCTCTTCTTTCTGCTTCCGCGTGTGTGCTCCTAGTTAGTAGTTGACGTTTATTTCCTTTACATATTTTGTTAGACTTGTGTTATAGCCGCCGCGAAAATCGGGTCCTCGGCTTGGGCCGAGGGTTGGGTTCTCGGGGTCGTTACAGTTGGTATCAGAGCGAGAGTCTAACAGGACTTGTAGTGGATATAAACTACAACAGGAAGTCCCAACAATTGTACAATTACACTGCTAGCCGCTCGAGTTGGTATTGTTAACCTTGTTGGTTGTATGCCATGCAGGATATGGCTCCGCGCAAGCGTAGGCAGGTCAGAGAGCTGATAGAGCAGCAGGGTGAGTCAGATATTCCAGCGCCGGATCAGGTTCAGGAGGAGGTGTCAGCAGAGGAGTCTGTGGCACAGCCTCAGGGAGCCGCGGTAGCAGCAGCGACAGCAGGTGAGCAGCAGCAGCAGTGCCATCAGCCCCCGCCATAGCAGTATGCGGATTGGTTCCCCAAGGCTGAGCAGTTCTTCAAGACCTTGTACCAGGGAGCATGGCAGCCTGGGCAGGCAGCAGCGAGAGGTCAGCCTCTAGTACCTCCCCCAGCAGTACTGGAGCAGCAAGCAGATCCGCAGGTGGAGCAGCCAGTAGTTCAGTAGGCGTCGGATACTGGGAGTACCCGAGCCAGTAGGAGGAGGATGGCTATCACTGAGGAAAGGACCACCCTCTTGAGAGGTTTCTGCTCTTCTTCGACCGCCGATGTTATTCGGTGACTATGATCCAGACAAGGCAGAGAATTGGACGCACGAGTTGCAGCACATGTTTGAGACACATGGAGTGTGCCGAGGAGGACCAGGTGAGACTGGCTGTGGATCAACTCAAGGGGCTAGCCATGAGTGGTGGAAAGTTCAGAGGCATACTCACTTTCTAGGGCAGCATTTAGATTAGATCACTTGGCAGAGGTTTTTGGGGGTTTTTCACAGCGAGTACTTTCCTGACTATGCTCAACATGAGAGACGAGATCAGTTCCATGAGTTGGTTCAGAGTGATTTGACTGTTACTCAGTACCATCAAAGGTTGTCCAGTTGTTGAGCATGTCCCTCATGTTTCCAGTAGTGAGCAGGCTTGTGCAGAGAGGTTTGCAGGACTGAGGCCAGATTTGAGGTGGGGGTGTGACTGCTCACATGTGTGCCACTTTAGGAGAGGCCATGCTAAGGCCACCGCCCTGGAGGAGTGAGACCTGGCAACCCCAGTAGCAGCAGCAGCAGCAGGGAGGAGCTTCCTCTAGGACCGCACCGTACCAGCGTCCCGTAGGTAGTTGCGATAGTGCGACCTCTTCTTCTTCGGGCTCAGGTAGTTCGGGCAGTTCCGGTTTGCGCTCGAAGTTCAGGCAGATGAACACTCGCGGAGTTGGACGGAGTCGGCAGCAGAAGCATCAGTCGAGGTTTGTTGAGCAGTCGGTCTAGCAGGGAGCCGAGCAAGGTAGGCAGGAGGAACTCTATTACACTTGTGGTTTGCCAGGCCACTTCAGGAGGGATTACCCGATGGGGCAAGTCCAGCAGCCGCAGCAGCCAGTGCAGTACACTTAGCAGTTGCCACAGTACCAGTACCCCCAGCAGCAGCAGGTACCCCATCAGCAGCAACAGAGGTAGTACCATTTGCAGCCTCAGCAACTTCAGCAGCATCAGCAGCCTCAGCAGTTCCAGCCGTACCAGCAGCAGTAGAGTTTCCACAGCACCAGAAGCCGTTACACCAGCAGCAGCCCCAGCAGGCGCCGCAGCGTTGGCATGGACGGGTCATGTGATGGCTCTCATCAGGGAGGAGGCCGAGGCATCAAACCTGGTTATAGGTACTTTGCCTATCCTTGTAGAGCTACTCGTGTTTTGGTTGACCCTGGTGCTTCTCTTTGTTTTGCTTCCGAGGAGTTTTATGAGTCGCTGGTTCATCACACACCGGAGAGGTAGTGTGATGTGATGGTTGATCTCCCGTCCAGTGATTACATGTTGTTCTTTCGTTACCTAGAGGGTGTCATAGTTGAGGTCCAGGGACACCAGTTGCCGGCCAAGTTGTACGCGTTGCAGCTTTGTGACTTTAACGTCATCCTGGCATTGGACTGGTTAGAGGCTCACTCGGCTGTGGTGGATTGTCAGTGGAAGACCGTTCAGTTGAGATACATGGAGCGCGTGTTCTCTACTTCCGAGGTATCTGGTCTACCCGTCACCTTTATTTCTTTCTGTAGAGCTCGTCGTCTGATCCGCGATGGTTACGTAGCTATCTTGCTTTTGTTTGTTCTTCTGAGCCTAGAGGGTTGTCGGTTTTTGATGTACCTATTGTTTGTGAGTTCTTGATGTTTTTTTTGAGGACCTACTTGGGTTACCGCCTGAGCAGGAGGTGGAGTTCTCCGTTGAGCTTTTCTTGGTATGATGCCTTTGTCTAAGGCACCTTACCGGATGGCTCAGGCTGAGTTGCACAAGCTGAAACGCCAGTGCAGGAGTTGCTTGAGTTGGGTTTCATCCATCCGAGTCGTTCGCCATAGGGCGCGCCAGTATTGTTCGTAAGGAAGAAGGATGGCAGGTTGAGGTTGTGCATCGATTATAGGCAGCTGAACCAGGTAGCAATGAAGAACAAGTATCTGTTGCCCAGGATCGATGACTTGTTTGATCAGTAGCAGTCAGCCAAGGTGTTTTCAAAGATCGACTTGAGATCAGGCTACTACCATTTGAGGATCAGGGAGTCAGATATTGGCATGATAACTTTCTGTTTGAGGTATGGTCACTTTGAATTCATCGTGATGCCGTTTGGGCTCACGAACGCACCAGTAGCTTTTATAGATTTGATGCATAGACTGTTCAGGAGAATTGGACAGGTTCGTGGTCATCTTTGTAGATGACATTTTGGTCTACTCAGCTTCTGAGGAGGAGTACGAGGAGCATCTGAGGATCGTGCTAGAGACGTTGCGGAGTCACCAACTTTATGACAAGTTCGACAAGTGCGAATTTGGCTGAGGGAGGTGCACTTTCTCGGGCACGTGATCTCAGGTTTGGTGTGGCAGTGAACCCTGCCAAGGTTGAGGCAGTGTTGTCTGGGAGCAGCCCACTTCAGTCTCAACGGTTCGCAGCTTTCTGGTTTGTCAGGCTATTACAGGAGGTCTATCCAGGATTTTTCCCGGACTGCAGAGCCGTTGACCAGATTGACCAGACTTGAGGCCAGATTTGTTTTGGACTGAGGACTGTGAGCGGAGTTTTCAGGAGCTGAAATGAGGTTGACTTCAGCATCAGTGTTGGTCTGTCATCAGGTAGTGGAGATTTGTAGTCTACAACGATGCTTGAGGTCAGGTTTGGGTGCAGTGCTTATGTAGCATGGTGGGGTCGTTGCCTATGCTTCTCGGCAGCTGAAGAAGTATGAAGAGAACTACCCTACCCATGACTTGGAGTTAGCAGCAGTGGTGTTCGCTCTGAAGTTGTGGAGGCATTATTTGTACGGCGAGGTGTTTGAGATCTTCACATATCATCAGAGCTTGTAGTATATCTTCACTCAGAAGGATTTGAACTTGAGGCAGTGCAGGTGGATAGAGTACTTGAAGGACTACAACCTTACCCTCTCCTATCACCCGGGAAGGTCTAACGTCGTAGCAGACGCTTTGAGCAGATGGGTCTGCCTGAGTTCGTGCTAGTCAGAGAGTGGAGGTTGTTTGAGGACCTTCTCAGGGAGTTTTCTGCCCTTCGAGTACAGAGACCGTGCAGTGATGACCAGTTTGTCAGTTCGCCGGTCAGTGTACCGTCAAGTGCTGGAGGCACAACAGGCAGATACAGAGTTGGCAGATATTTTGCAGATGCCAGATGTTGAGCTGGATGAGGACAATGAGGTTAGATTCATATGCAGATTGTATGTTCCCTGTGATGCGCTCCAGGGGCTATTGTCAGAGGCACACCAATCGAGGTATGATGTCATCCTGGTTCCACCAGATGTATCATAACCTGAGGAGGTTCTTCTAGTGGCCAGGGATGAAGAGGGGCATGGCAGAGTTTGTTGCTCAGTGCCTACCTGTCAGCAGGTGAAGGCTGAGCATCAACGTCTTGGTGGTGAGCTACAGTCGTTACCCATTCTCGAGTGGAAGTGGGACGACATCACCATGGACTTCGTAGTTGGTTTGCCCCGTACTCCGCAGAGGCATGTTGGCATCCAGGTGATTGTGGACATGTTGACCAAGTCAGCGCACTTCCTTCCAGTCAAGAAGTCTTGGTCAGTAGATAGGCTTGCCAGACGGTATGTGGACCGAGTTGTTTCGTTGCACGGAACCCCAATTTCTATTGTTTCCGATAGAGATCCGAGGTTCACTTCAGGGTTTTGGCACAATTTGTAGAGAGCTCTTGGCACAGAGTTGAGGCTGAGTTCAGCATACCACCCGCAGTCAGATGGTCAGTCAGAGAGGACTATTCAGACTTTGGAGGATATGTTGAGAGCTTGTTGCTTGGACTGGAGTGGCACTTGGGAGTCCCACCTTCCGATGGTAGAGTTCGCATACAACAATAGTTATCACTCGAGCATTGGAATGGCACCATACGAGGCTTTGTATGGTCATCCGTGCAGGACACCACTCCACTAGTTTGAAGTGGGTGAGAGGCAGCTTTTGGGACCAGAGATGGTGCAGCAGTGTGCAGACATAGTCAATTTAGTCAGGCAGAGGCTTCAGACAGCACAGAGCAGGCAGAAGAGCTAGGCAGACATCCGTAGGAGGCTATTGCAGTTCAGCGTGGGTGACCTTGTGTTCTTGCGGGTTTCGCCGACCAAGGGCGTCATGAGGTTTGGCAGAAGGGGAAGCTCAGTCCGAGGTATATTGGACCTTTCCCTATCAGAGAGAGGATTGGCGAGGTGGCTTATAGGTTGTGTCTTTCGGCAGAGTTGGCAGGCGTGCACAGTGTTTTCCACGTTTCGCAGCTCTGGAGGTATGTTGTAGATCCATCGCACGTGTTGAAATACTCACAGCTTGAGGTAGCACCAGACTTGTCAGTGCTGGAGTACTCGGTCAGAGCTGTGGACCGCAGAGTGCAGTAGTTGCGCAAGAAGCAGATTCTACTGGTCAAAGTCGTCTGGGAGAACCGCGTCAGTGGAGAGGCCACTTGGGAGCACGAGGGCGAGATGAGAGAGCAGTTCCCGTATTTGTTTGAGTGATCGGTACGTTGTTTTCCTTCTTATGTTGCTTCCTGTTGAAGCTGAGTTTATTTTAATTTCAACGACGAAATTTTTTAAGGAGGGTAGGATGTAACCCGGCCCTCTTGGGCCTTGGCCTAGTCCTCAGGGTCATGACAGACACCCTGGCCATGACATGGTCACGCCAGAGGAGCCCGTTGCGACAGGCTTCGGGATGCGGCGCACCTGGCCGTCGCGATATGGTCACGACGGGGGTGGGCGTCGCGTTCTTGTCACAGCGTCTGGTGGCATCGCGACTGCTTTTCTAACTGATCTGACCGCTGTCCTTTCTGTTAGAACGGCTTTGTCGGGTGTCAGGTGCGTACAACGTTGACGCAACTTGACAGGCCATCGTGTTCTGGTTTTCTCGGTCTTTGAGGTTTGACCACTTTTGGGGTCGTGCCGGGGCAGGCGGTCGCGAGAGGGTCGTGACGCTCTTGGGCGTCGCGACATGATGAGTGTCGCGCCGGCCCGACCGGCGCGTCTTGGGGCCCATCGGTTCAAAACTGAGGACGACGCCCCATTTCCCCCTCTCTCCCTTCCTTATTCTTCTTCTTCTTCTCCTCCCCGAGCTCTCTGTGTTCTTCGGTGATTCTTGGTGTTAGTGGTACTCACGGTGAGGAGGTGACATCTCCTTCGTGTAGGGGACGTGCTCGTGGTGCTTGGAGTGAGAAGGAGGTGGCCATTCCGACGTGAAGGCCCAACGGGTCGCTCTACTCTTAGAGGTAGGGACCCTTGTCTCCTCCCGTCCTAGCATGCTCCCTCCCTTTGAGAATCGTTGCTTCTCCGTGGTTTTGTGGTGTGGGGGTGAGATCCATGCTCCGTGTTGTGAGGTTTTTTCCCCGTTCAGAGTAGATCTCCATGTTAAATCATGATTTGTCGGGTTTGAGGGTGGTTTGCATGTTATCAGCTTTGCTATGTGTTTCCTATGTTTCCCCTCCCCCTATGGATGGTTGTATCGGTATTGTGGTGGTCCTTGGGAGGACTGTACCAGGACCCCTCTTGGCTGAGATCACGACCGCTATAGGGGTCGCGATGATCACGACGCTTTAAGGCATCGCAACATGGTCGCGACGGCCTTGGGTGTTGCGACAGTGTCGCGATGGCCCGATGTGTCGCGACATCATCAAAGACATGTAAGTCTTGCGGAATTTTGTTTTCTGTGGAGTCTTTGTCGTTTCCGGTTCTTGCGGTACCCGTGGCACCATTTCTAGTTCCCTAGTACGGTCCTACACTAGTCATTCACCCGGTGCTCGACACTTGAGAGCTTGTCCCGTGAGAGAGGTTGTTACCATTGCCTGGGACCCCATCCCCACGTGCCTGTTGAGGGAAAACTCCGGGCGGCGGGTGTGCTCGAGTCACAGACTTTGGAGCGGAGGGAAAACGTTGGTTGGGACAACGACATTGAGTCGTTTGCAGAGCTCTCTTAGTTGGTCTGGGACACCGAGGCCGTTTGGAGTCCTTCCTGACGTAGGCCAGCCAGTCTTTTCCTCACTGTCTCGCTCTTTGTGACTCCAGAACCACTTCGAGAGGCCAGCGGGGACCGTAGTCCAGCCAGACTACGACGGTTACTGTTGTGTTACTTGTGTTCCTGCCCCACTCTAACGAGACGTGGAGGTTTGGACCTGGGTCGAGGATAAGACGTCAGTGGATGCACCTGACCGGTTCACTAGTGGTAGTGTTTCACGTAGTTAGTGTCTCTTGTCTAGGCAAGGTTCGCTCTGTCTGTGTTTCCAGCCGTGTGGTGGTCACGACATGCAGGTTCTACAGAGTTTTTTTCGACTGTGGTGTCCTCTCGTACCATTGCTAGTTAGTAGCTTTGCTTCCAAACTTTCCCTTGTAGAGTAGAAGATATAACTACTATTATTTAATTGTTTATATATTCTTCTACCTGTTAGAGCCAGTAGGAGATTGGTAGTCCCTACTGAGCTTCTGTAGTGAAGCTCATCCCTTCCTTTTCCAGGTGAGACTTCTCAGCAGCGGTAGGGCTCGTGTCGAGCGGAGGAGGCGGGGCGGTAGTTGTCGTCCCCGTAGCTAGCAGTGTTTTCCCCCTTCAGTTGTACGTCACCCTCGGGGTATGCCCCTAAGGGCTCTGTCCTTCCCCCTTTACTTGTACTAGGTGCGTGTGTTGGGACTATAACTAGAGCGATATGCTGCGGTCTCGCTCTTCTTTCTGCTTCCGCGTGTGTGCTCCTAGTTAGTAGTTGACATTTATTTCCCTTACATATTTTGTTAGACTTGTGTTATAACTCTTCCGGTCCCCAGATCCGTGGGCGGCGACCGCGAAAATCGGGTCCTCGATTTGGGCCGAGGGTCAGGTTCTCGGGTCGTTACAAATGTGACGGCTTTCCAGGTCACGTCAACGTTGTATGCACCTGACACCCGACAAGGCCATTCTGATAGAAAGGACAGTGCTTAGATTGGTCAGAAAAGCAGTCGCATAGCCTCTAGACGCCGCGACAGGAACGCGACGCCCACCCCTGTCGCGACATGAACGTGACAGCCAGATGTGCCGTGACAAAAACCATGTAGCGACCCGCTCCTCTGGCACGACAATGTCGTGATCAAGGGGTCCGTCATGACCTTGAGGACAGGGCTAAGGGCCCGAAAGGGCGGGTCTCACACAAACGACACTGTTTTTGGACACTCCAAACTAACACAACTAATTGGCATCCTCGTTGTTAGTGCCATCTCACCCTCCTCCTCCTCCTTCTCTCTTTCTCCATCACCACACCGACCCTTCATCTCCCATATTTATTTTCCTTCTTATTTCCCTCCTTCCATTTGGCCGATTCCAATAGACCCTTCCTTTTTTTTATGTCAGGTGTACAACCACCTACCCTCTCTCTCTCCCCCTCTCTCTCTCCCTAATATATCTGACTTTCTTTATCTAATGATACTACATTCACACAAAAATCTATAATATTATAATAAAATACAGTTTTAAATGTTGACATGTGACAACATCAAGATGATTTTTTCCTATAAAAAAATTAGCTTCCTACTCTCTCTCGCTCCAACTCTCTCCTATTAAACTTTACCAAAATATATATGATACAAAGAGTTCCCAACATGTCGTCTGAATCCTCGGCACAGCCGACCTTCCGAAGTGGCCAAGTCGACGTCCTTACTGGCTTGGGTTGGACAAAGACGTCATCTAGGTCGATGACTCAGGTCGCTAGGCCGACCTCTTTACACCCCTCGGGCCGACTCCCTCAGCTTGGCCAAGGTCGACGATCACTCGGCTCAGATGTAGCCGACTTGGAGCCCAACATGTCTGTGGGATTCCTGGAGCGTGGCTCGCATAACTTCTGATGTAGTAGCAAACAAGGTAATGACTAAGGATCGTACGCCCGGTAATTGCGGCCATTAAGACCACGATATGGATGATCTGGCACTCCAATTGTGACCACAATCCGGAGAGAATCACGAAGATCCCCTACGAGATTCACAGGTTTGTTCAATTGTTACACGGATATTCTAACCCTATAAAAGAGGCAGACACTCTGTTGGGTTTTTCATATATCATGTTTTTGATGATCACATTAACACCCTTGAACATTGATTAATGCAAAATTGATGTGCTAACTAACATGAAAAACACCATGAAAGTGATTGAGTTAAACATTGCTAAATCATACAATGTATATCACTAACAATGTATTGCATGTAGGTGCACAAGCATGAAACATGGAGCATTGAAGAGATGAGCATAAAGCACAAAAATCTGTCAAAAAGGTGTGTGTATCTATCGACAGATGAACTCTACCTGTCGACAGATGCATACAGTCATTCCAAGACAGATACACACAGACAACCCAGGACAGAGCTCAGGTTTCAATTCCTGAGTGCATCTGTCGACAGATGCAAACTGCCTATCGACAGATACACTTAGAAACTCATTTTCCTGAAACCCAGTTCTCAGCCTGAGTCTGCCTGTCTACAGATGCAAGTGCACCTGTCGACAGCCGACGGAAACTTCAGATTTTGGGTTTCCAAATCCGGCCCCACTTGGGTGTTTCCTTCCTCCACGACCCCCACCTTTACCTAACACTATAAGCATCCTTTTGGAGCCAATTTCGCAGAGAGCAGCCTCCCATCCAAGAGCCTCCAAGGGACCAAGAGGAAAAGCCCCAAATTGCTGCTCTGCTTCAACTTTCCGCCCAGATCGACGTGGAATCACCATCTATGCGGAGCTGAAGCCGGATCGTCATCAATTCAACCTTCTACATCGATCAATCTACATCCAATCGAAGTTTGAAGAGTGTTGGACGATCCACGAGAAGAATTCCAACCGGATTTGTTCCCTAATTCCCAATTCTTCTCCATTTCATAATTTCCATTCCATTGGTGTGTGTGTGGTTGTGTTTCGAGCATCCCTTGTGCTTGATTCACGTATTTGTGGTTGTTCTAATCGTGGTTCATCAGACAAACGTGTGTGTGGTTGAGTTGTAGTGTTGAACTCGCTCATAAGCAGTCGTTTCTGCGTGTGTGTGTGGACGGTGGATGTAGGATACACGAGCTGTGTACTCTCCGAACCACCTTAAATCATCGTGTTCTGTGGTTTGTTCGCGTTTTGCGATAGATGATTGGTAGGCACGGTGTTCATAGCACGTTTGATTTTCTATTCTCACTTAAATCAACTCAAGCGGTCTCACACTTAATTGAATTTGAATCAAATTTCATTAAGATCGCTGTAGCATCTAAAAGAAGCCATCGATAGTTTAAAATTGCCGTAATCTATTCAACCCCCCCCTTCTAGATTACCGTATTGTGTACTTCCGCATAACTCTTCATTGGTATCAGAGCGGGTTTCTCGATTTACAGCTTTTCGTAATTGATCTAGCGATCAGGAGATTTTCGATCTTATGGATTCTAGCAAAGGGTATATGGCCGAGGGACATTCAGTAACCAGGCCACCCTATTTTGATGGCACTGACTATTCCTATTGGAAAAATCGTATGCAGGTTTTTGAGAGCTCAAAACTACGAGCTGTGGAAGATAGTCAGCAAAGGACATATGTATTGCCCGAGGACGAAGACACCTGGACGAAAGACCAAATAGCCAAGGGAACTCTCAACTGGAGTGCACTAAACATGAGCAATGTGCGGTGCATCCAAAGGAGTCTCAAGAGTCTCCACATGCTCAACAGCAAAAGAGATGTGGACAAGCTTGAACTTATCTACGAAGGTACGTTCGAGGTAAGGGAAACTAAAGTTAGCATGTTAGTGTCTGAATATGAAATGTTCAAGATGAAAACTGATGAAACCATATCAGACATGTTTGCAAGATTCATGCTAATAGTTAACGGGCTAAAAGGTCTTAAGAAGGAATACTCTGAAAGTGACTTAGTAGAAAGATCCTTCGATCTCTTACTTCATCTTGGAATACTAAGGCCACTGTCATTGAGGATTCCAAAGACCTTTCCAAAATGAAATTGGATGAACTAATTGCTCTCTAATGACATATGAAATCAAACAAACAAAAGAAAAGGCCACCTGTCGACAGATACAACGGTGCCTGTCGACAGACAAGAACAATTTCAATGAATAAACAGTCTATCAAGCAACAGAAAATTGAAAAGAAAATTCCTTCATGCAATGTGTGTAAAAAGATTGGTCATCATGAAAAAACAATGTTGGAATAATCCAAAGAAACAAAAAGTCAAACAAGTTTGGATTCCTAAACATCTACTTTGTTGCATGAATGAAATTTTGGGACCCAAAGTAATTTGGGTACCAAAACCTCTTGTCTGATCCACATTTGCAGGAATGCCTAGCAGCCCAACATCAAAACAAATGGTACTTGGATAGCGGCTGTTCGAGGCACATGACGGGCGACAAAGGTAAATTGTTTCTAGTGGAGAAAGACGGAGGACAAGTCATTTTGGAGGTAACAACAAAGGCCAAATCATTGCACAGGTAATGTGGTAAGTGTTCCTCCAATTCAATTGAAAATGTACTGTTGGTTGATGGCCTTAATCACAATTTGCTTAGCATAAGTCAATTATGTGATAGAGGTCACAACGTCATTTTTGAATCAAATTCATGTCAAATTGTTGATAAAGAAACAGGAAGTGTAAAATTTTCTGGAAAAAGAGTGAATAACATTTACTTAGTTGATTTAGATGATCCAGAAAATGACAACTTGTGTCTTGTTGCAAATAGACAGGATGAATTGACCTTGTGGCATCGTAGGCTTGGCCATGCGAGCTACAACGTGTTGCACAAGATCATGAAGCTCAAATTGGTAAGTGGACTTCCTGACATCTCTTTTAGCAACAACGAAAGTTTTGTGATGCATGTGCACAAGGAAAACAAACCCGGAAGTCTTTCATATCTAAAGCACGGTAAGCACATCTAAACCATTTGAACTGTTGCACATGGACCTGTTTGGACCAACTAGAACTCTAAGTCTCAATGGCAAACGTTTTGGTTTTGTCATTGTAGATGATTTCTCTAGGTTGACATGGGTCAATTCTTGGCACACAAAAGTGAAACACTCACAATCTTTCAAGAATTCTTTAACAAGATTGAGCATGGCAATGTGAATAAAATATGCTCAATCCGCACCGATCACGGGGGAGAATTTGCTAACAATGCATTTTCTGATTTTTGCAGGCACCAAGGGATTGAACATCTGTTCTCTTCCCAAGGACTCCAGAACAAAACGGAGTAGTGGAGAGGAAAAAACAGAACATTGGTGGAAATGGCTCGCACTCTTCTGGTTGAAGGCCAACTCTCCAAAAGATTTTGGGCAGAAGCAGTGAACACTTCGTGCTACATTCTAAACAGAGCCATGGTAAGACCTGTGATAAAGAAAACCCCCTACCAGTTATTGAAAGGTAAGAAACCCAACCTTGGGTACTTCCGAGTCTTGGCTCAAAGGTATTATTCACAACAATGATAAATCTGATTTAGATAAATTTGAAGCCAAAAGTGATCAAGGTGTTTTTCTAGGCTACTCAGAACACTCTAGGGCATATAGGGTGTTTAACAATAAAACACGAACTGTGGAAGAACTCCACATGTCATTTTTGATGAGACTTATGCCAAGTCTAACAGATTGAATGTTAACAGGATTGAAGAAGAGGATGAAGGAACATCGCTTAAGGATCTACAAGTCAAAGAAAAAAAAAATCTGAAGTAGACTCCAAGACCAAGGTGATATCTTCACCGGGACTACGATGAAGATGATGAAATAGCATTCAGAAACAAGATGAAACACTTGAAGAGAATCCACCAGAAAGTGATCCTCCTGAAGAACAACATTCACAAGATCAAATTCCTCAAGGACAAGATACTCCCGGCCTTCAACAATCACAAATGTGAGGTATTCCAAAGATCACCCACTTGATGATGTGATAGGTAGTTTAAATGATTCTGTTCAACGAGGTCTCAAGTAAGAAAAATAATTGAACATGATCTTTTTGCCTTTGTCTCTCAAGTGGAACCCAAAAATGTTGAGAAGCCTTAAAAGACAACTCATGGATTGATGCTATGCATGAGGAACTTGGTCAATTTCAAAGAAATAATGTATGGAGTTTAGTTCCTAAAACCCCTGAAATCTCTATCATAGGAACTAGATGGGTGTTTAGGAATAAACTTAATGAAGAAGGAAAAGTGATAAGAAATAAAGCAAGACTCGTAGCAAAAGGATATAGTCAAGAATTTGGTGTAGACTTTGAAGAGTCCTTTGCTCCTGTAGCCAGGTTAGAAGCAGTCAGAATTTTATTGGCATATGCATGCTCCCATAAGTTTAAACTCTATCAAATGGATGTTAAAACTGCTTTCTTAAATGGCATATCAAAGAAGAAGTCTATGTCTCTCAACCACCAGGTTTTGAAAATTCTGAAATGCCTAACCATGTGTATAAATTGCACAAAGCTCTTTATGGTTTGAAACAGGCACCTCGAGCTTGGTATGATAGACTAAGCAATTATCTGGTAAGCAAGAGCTACTCAAGAGGTAAAGTAGACCAAACACTCTTCACTAAGAAAGTTCGCAATCACATAATTGTTGTTCAAGTTTATGTGGACGATATCATATTTGGTTCTACTAACCCTTCACTGTGTGAAGAATTTTCTAAACACATGCACAGTGAATTTGAGATGAGTCTAATGGGGGAGCTTCAATTCTTTCTTGGTTTGCAGGTGAAACAACATAAAGACGGATTCTTCATAAATCAAGAAAAGTATGTCAAAGAGCTTCTCAAACGATTTCAATTTGAGCAAGCTAAAACGGCCTCCACCCCAATGAGCACAAGCATCAAATTGGAAAATGATGAGAAAGGTAAACCGGTAGATGCAAAGCACTTCCGAGGTATGATTGGCTCACTCCTTTATCTTACTGCAAGTAGACCAGATATTCAATTTAGTGTTTGCCTTTGTGCTAGATATCAATCTAGTCCAAAGGAAAGCCATTTAATTGCAGTCAAGAGAATTTTCCGATATCTCTCCGGAACATGCAATTTGGGTTTTTGGTACCCAGCAGGCAGTAGCTTTGATTTGATTTCATATTCTGATGCTGACTATGCTGGATGTAAAATCGATAGAAAAAGCACTAGTGGATATTGCCAATTCCTTGGCGGTTGTATGGTTTCGTGGGCATCCAAGAAACAACACTCGGTTGCACTCTCCACTGCAGAGGCAGAATATGTCGCTGCAGGAAGTTGTGCAGCTCAAGTGTTGTGGATCAAAAGTCAGTTAGCTGACTATAATGTTCAAATTGGATGCACACCTATCCTATGTGACAACACAAGTGTTATCAATCTTTCAAAAAACCCTGTCCAACACTCACGGACTAAACACATAGAAATCCGTCATCATTTCTTGAGAGATGAAGTTGCCAATAAAACCTTGGAACTCATTTTCATTCCCACAGAAAAACAATTGGCTGATATTTTCACCAACCCTTGTCTGAAGATAGATTCACATCCTTAAGAAGAGAATTGGGTTTGTGTAAAATGCAATGAAAATGACTATCCATTTTGGAATACATGCTCTTTATGTGTGAATGACTATGTGGTATATCAAATGGTGAACTGTGGAAGAACAAGTTCGGCTTGTTTGGAAACTATCATCATGCGTGAGAAAACATTCTCCGCCAAGTATCCATAGTCCCATTACATATAAAGGTCATGTACTTCACATAGGATTTTAGTTTCCTTACATTTTATCATGTTAACTCCATGAGACAATGTTTTTCTGTGACCATGTGCTTGTGTATGACCTTCCTTTCATGATCATGTTTGTTTTGTATCAAATGCTTGTGTGAATCCTTGCTTAGATGTCGTGTCAACACGTGCACACACTATGGGGGAGTAAGTTAAGGATTGTTGAGTATTTTCTGAGGAAACTCCCATACATCTACTTGTTGAATCTCACTTCCTTGAACTCAAAAGTGCAATCAATCTGAAACAAGAAAAATCCACTCTGTTCCTATCTATCGACAGACACATTCCATCTGTCGACAGATTCAATCAGTCTTGTTCTGGCAGAAACTTCAATTCCTCAGTCTGTGTGCATCTGTCGACAGACAGACTTCTTCTGTCGACAGATACACCCATTCTTCTTATTTTTCAAATCCTTCTTCATACTTTTCAGGAAAAGTGTTCCTTAATTGATTTAAAGGTAAACCTTGGTTTGTTTGTGTGCAATATAACCCTTCATATCCACTTCATGTCGAAGTCATGAACCAAGTCTAAATGTTGTTTGATGCATGACCTGATTAAGGTCTTTTTAGATCATTTTGACATAATGAGCAAACCAAATGATTTTTAAACATCTCCTTTGAATAACTCCCTTGTCGTTAACATGAATCTAAAATGATTTGAAAAATCAGAAAACTCTTGAATTTATGTTCCACATTACAACTTGCCTAAAGAAATCTCATGTACTTGACAAAAAGCAAAAATAAAAAAAAAGGGAGAAAAGCTACCTATTTCTTCAGTTCAATCAACAAATTTGTTTTTCATTTGTGGGATGGAGGTAGAGCAATGATGAAAATCACTAAGTAACGGGGACATGGGCATCACAAATGTCAGTCTTCGCGTCAAAAGGTTGTTTCATTATCTCTATACAATGGCTTGATGGACACTCACATTGAGTAACTGGGGGTATTGCATCACAAATGTCTACCTTCACATGAAAAAGTGAAAGTGCTCCTCATTGCCACTCTTTTCCATCTTCGTTGCTTAAATCTTCCAAGATCATACCAGAAATAGAGTGAAGCCTCCGAAATTTTTTGTCAAGTCCAATGTGTTTCTTCGGTAAGACATTCTTGTGGGCATTTAATTCAATTGTCATCTGACTATCATCTCTATTTAAATGCATGTCTGTCTTCAACGGCCTTAATCAAAAGAGTTATTTAATTTTCACTGACTTTTGTGAAATGTGTTCCTCATGATCTAATTAAAGATCTTATCTTTTTTAATTCAAAATCTTTTTAGATTTGTGTCATGTCTTCATCTTAATGGATATGAATTTTTGTCTTGCACATACACCCACTTTGCCTTAAAACAACAAATGAACACTTGTCCCTTTGAAAATTTTGACAAAAATCAAGTTTTCACCAAAAAGGAGCTATCTGTCGACAGATAGACTGGCATCTGTCGACAGACGACGGCCCAGATCCGTTTTTTTAGAAAACCCTCGCGCCAGTTCACCTCCTTTTTGTGGGGCCTTCCTTTTAAAACCCTCCAAGTCCATTCTAAGGCCACCCACGACCCTTTTTCACCCCTCCTCTCTTGTTCCCTCCTCCTCCTCTCAAACCCCCTCTCTTTCCCCCTTCAGGGCTCCGTCTCCGACGATCTGCTCCTCGTCTGGGATCCCTCCACTCTGCCTTCACACCATTCTCATCCTTCCTCCTGCGATGGCACCCAAATCGAAGCTTCTCGCTCGCCGTCGTCGCGCTCCGACGGACGCCAGAGAAAGCTCCAGGGGTCCTTCTGAACGCCGCAGCAAGCATCGTGAGGATCGGTTACCGGAACTCATCGTTCCTCAAGGTCTTCGTCTTATCCGACCCAACGGCACCTTCAAGAAGATTGTCCAATCCCGGTATGTGGACTTCGAGTCCTTAGCACCGATGTTCCCCTCACTCCTACCTTATTTTGACACTCAAGGGTGGACATCCTTCTTATACTCCCACTTGCAATACTCTCCAACTGTCGTATCCGAGTTCTACAATAACTTAGGGCTTTCCGATCAGGGAGATATCTACTCTTCGGTGAAAGGCACTCGTTTTCGCCTCACCGCAAATCTTCTCTCCACAGCCCTTGAAATTCCAAACTCAGGAGTTGAAATCTTCAACTACAATCCCTCTGCTTCTGAGTACTATGAGCTTCTCACGTTGGAACCTTATGACACTACCAAGGAGATTGCTCGTCTCAACGCCAACTCCTCCTCCCTTGATCCGGATGATCCATCACATCTTCACTACCTTGATCGTCCCGAAGGATGGAAGTCGAGAGTTAGTCACCGAGGTCCACAAATCCTTGTTCATCTTTTTCCTCAAGTGTCAAGAATCAATCTTCCTGAACTCATGATAAGCCTCATCCGTCGGTGTTTCTCTAACACCAAAAGATCAATGCCATATGCTTGCCCCATCACTTCTCTTCTTATTTTCCTTGGCATTCCTATCCCTCCAAGTGAGCTCATCTCACTAAAATCCCGAAGTGCCTTTGACCTCACTGCCGCCAACCGCATGGGCTACAAGATTGTAAACGGCGTTGTCACTAGGACTCTCAAGGGACAGGAACCACAAGGAGCTGACGTGTCAACTGGTGAAGAAGACAATGAAGGCGATGAAGCAAATGAAGGCAGTGATGAAGAACCTGAAGATGAGCAAATGCCTGACCAAGCTCAAGAGTTTGATGATGTACCTGTGCCTCCACAACAATCCGTTCATGATTACTTGGCACAAATCCATCAAGAAATGATCTCAGGATTTGCTCAGATGACTTCAAGATTTGATCAAGTGGATGCTCGCCTCAACACTCTGGATGACCGGCTTGACCACCTCTACTCCGAGAGAGATGGATCCCGTCACCCTCCTTCTGCTGGACATGACAATGAATAGAGGGTCTCAGGGTCATTAGAGGTCACTAAGAGTCTTAGATGAGAATTAGTCTCACTTGTCTTATCATCTTTTGCTTGTTCATGTTATTTCCTTTCTTTTATTGAGTCATGCAATGATTATCAAATGTACTGTGAAATTTCAATGATCAATCAATGAAAACTCAGTTCATGTTATTTGTGCTTGACTTGACCTTTTGCATGTTGTCAAAAAGGGGGAGAACATCAATATATGCATCAATTGAATGTTTTTGTCATCATCAAAAAGGGGGAGATTGTGGGTTTTTCATATATCATGTTTTTGATGATCACATTAACACCCTTGAACATTGATTTAATGCAAAATTGATGTGCTAACTAACATGAAAAACACCATGAAAGTGATTGAGTTAAACATTGCTAAATCATACAATGTATATCACTAACAATGTATTTGCATGTAGGTGCACAAGCATGAAACATGGAGCATTGAAGAGATGAGCATAAAGCACAAAAATCTGTCAAAAAGGTGTATCTGTCGACAGATGAACTCTACCTGTCGACAGATGCATACAGTCATTCCAAGACAGATACACACAGACAACCCAGGACAGAGCTTAGGTTTTCAATTCCTGAGTGCATATGTCGACAGATGCAAACTGCCTGTCGACAGATACACTCAGAAACTCATTTTCCTGAAACCCAGTTCTCAGCCTGAGTCTGCCTGTCGACAGATGCAAGTGCACCTGTCGACAGCCGATGGAAACTTCAGATTTTGGGTTTCCAAATCCGGCCCCACTTGGGTGTTTCCTTCCTCCACGACCCCCACCTTTACCTAACACTATATAAGCATCCTTTTGGAGCCAATTTCGCAGAGAGCAGCCTCCCATCCAAGAGCCTCCAAGGGACCAAGAGGAAAAGCCCCAAATTGCTGCTCTGCTTCAACTTTCCGCCCAGATCGACGTGGAATCACCATCTATGCGGAGCTGAAGCCGGATCGTCATCAATTCAACCTTCTACATCGATCAATCTACATCCAATCGAAGTTTGAAGAGTGTTTGGACGATCCACGAGAAGAATTCCACCGGATTTGTTCCCTAATTCCCAATTCTTCTCCATTTCATAATTTCCATTCCATCGTGTGTGTGTGTGGTTGTGTTTCGAGCATCCCTTGTGCTTGATTCACGTATTTGTGGTTGTTCTGATCGTGGTTCATCAGACAACGTGTGTGTGGTTGAGTTGTAGTGTTGAACTCGCTCATAAGCAGTCATTTCTGCGTGTGTGTGTGGACGGTGGATGTAGGATACACGAGCTGTGTACTCCGAACCACCTTAAATCATCGTGTTCTGTGGTTTGTTCGCGTTTTGCGATAGATGATTGGTAGGCACGGTGTTCATACGCACGTTTGATTTTCTGTTCTCACTTAAATCAACTCAAGCGGTCTCACACTTAATGAATTTGAATCAAATTTCATTAAGATCGCTGTAGCATCTAAAAGAAGCCATCGATAGTTTAAAATTGCCGTAATCTATTCAACCCCCCCCCCCCTTCTAGATTACCGTATTGTGTACTTCCGCATAACTCTTCACACTCCATAGACTCAACTGTGTTGTTCTACTCTATAGGCTAGGCCATTCTGCTCAGCTAGCAACTGACTAGAACGTCAGAGTGTCTCCCCGCCGAGGCCTCTTGGCGGGCTTTGCAGATCAGTTCGAGAGCTCAGAGCAGGCGTCTTATTGGATCGAGATGGCACTAATGATGTCCTAGAGGGGGGTGAATAGGACTTCTTGACCTTTTAAAAATTTTATCTGAAATTAAAAAACACTAAATAGAACTGTTAGAATTTAGTGTAGTGTGTGATTCAAGTGTAAATTGGCGGAAACAATCACATAAATACACAAGGAATTTTATCCTGGTTTGGCCCTTCCCACATGGAAGTCCTACGTCCAGTCCTCAAGCAAACCACTTGAGATTTCACTAACTGCCAAGAGAACTTGGCCTTCTCTCACCCTTGAGAGGAATTACAAGCCCACTTGCTCCCAAGCAAGTCTTCCCTCAATAGGGGTAATACCACCTTTCACAAGGTCTTCCCTACACAAGAGGGGTACAACAGGAACAAACCTCCTGCAGGTTTACATAGACAGAATTGTAAAAACACTTGTGTGTTTGCCCCAAGAATGAGCAAACACACCCAAATTCAGAAAGGAGAAAACAATGAGAACTACTGTGGCGGAACGCCTCGGCAAAGCCCGTTAAACAATAACGTACTTGATCTGAGTCCGCCTCCCGCGAACGGGCCGAAGCCTCGCAAGGGAAACCAAACCACAGTCCGTGTAAACACAAAGGAACACACCATTTTATATATATAATTCACAAGTTACATAGCCAAATTTCCACAAAACTGAAAGGAAGTACAAGAGCCTGGGGCATACCCCGAGGTACAACTGAAGAAAGTAACAAACTAGCTACACTACACTGCTGGAGCTGCTACTACACAGCTGGAGGTACCGACCCTGCACCGCTACGGTGCGGCTCTGAACTGGACGACGGTCGTGAAACGTCCTCCTCGCTCTCACCTGTGGGGGTAGGGGTGAGCCTCGCTAGTCACTGGCTCAGTAGGGAAATCCCCCAACACCGAGCAAACCAAAAACCACAGGTACGAAAACAGTAAACAGTACCAACAATTTATAGAACAGCTAAGCAGGATATGAAAGTTGTAAAAGTACTCACCGTCTACCGTCTACGAAAACAACTGTAATAATAAACGGCAAACCAGTACAGGTGTACAAGCTAAAGTAGAGACAGCCAAACACGAGTCACGTGAACTGGTTCGCGACACCAGAAACTGACTTGGACAAGCTAACACAGGTCTACCTCTCAGTCTCGCAGCCATGAACGAAAGGTCCAGCTGCCGCTCCACGTGAAAAGCTCAAGCAACTGTGGAGACCAACTAACACAACCACCTGCAGACCACACGGTCACACGCCCATTCCTGGCACCTCTAGAGATCCTGGCCCGGAGCTCTCTAGAGTGAGGCACAGGAAATGGACTAGCTGGGGTCCAGTACGTCTACTGGTGTCTGTACCCCCAACTACGAGCGCACTACAAGTGACTAAAGACAAACACAAGTGTCACTGTCCCACTGTCGTCTTTCCCTCAGCCGGACGTACAACTCAAGCACAGAAGTGAGGGTGTCCAGGTCAAACGACACAGACCTCGACGGTACAACACAAGTACCGGGACAAAGCCCCGAGCTAACAGCCTGGCTTACAAAGAACCTGGGGCACCCAACTGGAGAGGTAACCACGGTAGGCGTCGTACTACTCACCACGTACATAAAACCACGTACACGTCACACACAAACCACGTGAAACCTCACGTAAACCTCAAGTAACAATGGTCCTCTACACGTGAACCCAACTGGACTCGCATGAACAACACGCAACCTCGAAGTGAATAACTAACTGCATATCTCGTATGCTAAACACAAAAACCATGTGCACTCAGTGCACCTCAACAGGTGCCAACGCACCATTTATTATCGATAAATACCATAAACAGTCATTTCCGCTTATACACAAGTTAGCGACCACATCGACTGCTGCTTACAGGAAGTAGACGGCAAGGGATCTGGCTGTCTATATCCCAGCTGATGAACTTGGCGACACACGATGTTGACGCCTAGATCTTCAGCCTCTATTCCTGCAGAAACCCTAAGCCGATTCTACAAGTTTTACAACCGTTAAAACAACGGAAAACATACAGAATTAGTTCTTCTAACATCCATGCACTATAATTAAACTATAACAGCATGCTTTACCACTTCAATTCATCAAACTACCCATAATCCCCGCATGGATACCATGACCCAAAATCACCATTTTCATGCAGATTCATGTTATCTAATTTCATTATCACGACCTATAGGAATTACAAGGGTCATTCCCTACCTCAGAACACGCTTAAACCTCATGAAATCTCCCAGTTCACACTGAACCCTCCGCGAGCTCCCACGACAATTGCACCACGCCACGGCGTTTCCTCACGCGATTCGGCAACGCCACACGTCCCACGATCCTCCAACCACCCTTCAGTACCCGTTGGAAACTTTAGGGATGCAAGGGCGTGAAGCTGGGGCAAGGGGAAGAGAGAACCAGGTGGAGAACCTGCTCTCGGGTGACCCTATAACCTGCAGAATTCTCAGGTTGGCGTCAACCCCCCTGCCGCCTATGGCAACCGCCACCATCAACGTCCACATCTTATGCCGCCAAGTTCATGCAGTCAACGGCAACCTATCTAGACGCCAACAAGTCAACGGCCACACCTGGCAGCCAACTCCAACTCAACTGCAGCAGATCCCATTTCATTTCAGGACCAAACCTGCTCCTCACCTGAACAAACCACACATCCAAACCACACATTCCACACAACCAACTCACACTGGCCTTACAATGGCCATCACAACCATTACACACACGATACAAAAGGATCCGAAAAGCACGCGACGTTACATTACTATCATCTAAAAAGAAAATTTCGACCACGAAATTCATAACACAACTCAAAGTTAAACAACTTAAATATACACACCTTACAAGTACTATCATCTAAAAAGAAATACATAAGCTTATTTAAACAGATAGGGATACCCTTTAGCCATCTCTTCGGCTAACTCCCAGGTATCCTCACCACCCAACCTATTTTCCCATCTTACTTTAACCAACTCAATTTCTTTATTTCTCAGCTTCTTTATCTTTCGATCTGTGATCTGCACCGGGTACTCTAGCATAGTCATGTCCGGCCTCAGGTCACCACCTTGATATCTAATTATTTGAGCTGGATCTTCGATGCACTTTTTTAACATAGAAACATGAAATATATCATGAACATCCGCAAAATCCGCTGGCAAATCCAGCCTATAAGTTGTTTCCCCAATCCTCTCAATTACTCGAAAGGTCCTACATACCTGGGACTCAACTTTCTAGTCTTACCAAATCTCAAAAATACCTTTACTCGGGGAAACTCTCAAGAAAACCAAGTCTCACACCTCAAACTGAAGTGGTCTTCTCCGATTATCTACATAGCTCTTTTGCCTGCTTTGAGCTGCCTGCAATTGTTCTTTAATAAGCTTCACTACTTCAGTGGTTTGCTGAATCAATTCAGGACCCACTAACTGTCTTTCGCCCACATCATGCCAGTTCAATGGGGTTCTACATGGCCTTCCATATAAAGCTTCATACGGTGCCATCCCAAGACTTGTGTGATAACTATTATTATAGGAAAACTCAACTATACCCAAATGATGCTCCCAGCTACCTCCCCAAACTAAACAACAAGCTCGCAACATATCTTCAATCGTCTAGATAGTCCTAACCATCTGTCTGGGGATGATAAGCGGAGCTATACCTCAGCTCAGTGCCAATTACTCTTTGCAGACTTCTCCAAAAACCAGAAGTAAATCTTGGATCTCTATCAGACACATAGTCTTCGGAATACCATGCAGTGGAACAATTCTTTCAACATAAATATTTACTAATCTGTCCACTGTCCAAGACATACTTACTGCTACTAATCTGCACACCTTGGTTAATCTGTCAACAAATACCCATATTCCATTATGTCCGGAACTCGATCTTGGTAACCTGCCACAAAGTCCATAGCAATATCATCCCACTTCCACTGTGGAATGGGCAATAGTTGCAACAAACCTCCAGGCTTCTGATGCTCTGCTTTAATCTGTTGATAGATAGCACATCTTGCAATAAACTCTGCTATTTCCTTTTCATACGAGGCCACCAAAATACTTTATTAAATCATGGTACATTTTAGTACTACCTGGATGAATAGTGTACCTAGATTTATGAGCCTCTTCCAACACTCGCTGCTTCACCTCTCTCTCTGCTAGAACAAACAACCTACCTCTGAGCCTGACCAAACAATTATCATCAATGGTAACTCCTTCCATTTTCACAATTTCAGCTAAACTTATATCTGCTCTCTGAGCCTCAATAATCTGTCAATACAAAGACGGCTCTACAGCACTAGCAACTAGTATTGCCCTTTGCTAACTACTGGGCACATAAAAGGAGTTCTCCACTACCTCCTCATACAACTTCCATTCTTTAATCATCATCAAACTTACATATGCTTTTTTGCTCAAGGCATCAGCTACAACATTGGCCTTACCCGGATGGTAAGCCAAACTAAAATCATAATCCTTCAAATATTCAATCCATCTGCGCTGACGAAGATTCAAATCTTTCTGCGAGAAGATATACTTCAAACTTTTATGATCTGTAAAGATCTCAAATCTCTCGCCATACAGATAATGCCTCCACATTTTCAGGGCAAACACAACTGCTGCCAATTCCAAATCATGAGTAGGGTAATTCTCTTCTGCCGAATTCAATTGCCTGGATGCATAAGCTATCACTTTGCCATGCTGCATAAGCACTGCTCCAAGTCCTTTCCTTGAAGCATCAGTATATAACACAAAACCACCACTCCCTGCCGGTAATGTCAATATAGGTGCTGATGTAAGTCTTTTCTTCAATTCCATAAAATTTTTTTGACATTCACCGGACCACACAAAAGGCACACCTTTTCTAGTCAATTTAGTCATAGGTGCCGCAATCTTAGAAAAATCTTGAATAAAGTGCCTATAATAACCTGCCAATCCCAGAAAACTTCTAATCTTGGTTATTGTCTTAGGCACTTCCCATCTCATCACTGCTTCTACTTTACTTGGGTCCACTGCTACTCCCTTAGCTGAGATGACATGACCCAAGAACTGAATTTCTTTCAGCCAAAATTTACACTTATTGAATTTGGCAAACAACTGGTTATCCCTTAACAACTGCAGGGTAAACCTCAAATGAGTTGCATGCTCCTCTTCAGATGCTGAATAAATTAGAATATCATCAATAAAGACCATAATGAATTGGTCTAAATATGGATGAAAAATTCTATTCATCAGATCCATAAAACTTGCAGGAGCATTAGTCAACCCAAATGACATAACCACAACTCATAGTGACCATATCTGGTTCTGAAAGCTGTCTTATCTATATCCTCCTCTTTAATTCTTAACTGATGGTACCCAGACCTCAAATCAATTTTAGAAAATACCTTTATGATTGCAACTGATCGAACAGATCATCTATCCTCGGCAACGGGTACTTATTAATGGTCACATCATTCAACATTCTATAATCAATACACATTCGAAAACTTCCATCTTTCTTTTTCACAAATAACACTGTGCTCCCCACGAGAAGACTCGGTCTAATGAACCCTTTCTACAACAACTCTTCTAACTGCTTTTCAATTCCTTAAGTTCTGCTGGTGCCATCTGATATGGAGCTTTAGAAATCGGCATGGTACCTGGCAGCAACTCAATGGTAAAGTCTACCTCTCTATGTGGAGCTAAACCAGGCAAATCCTCAGGAAAAACATCAGTAAATTCCCTAACCACGGTTACTGCTTCAACTAGCTGATTAGCTTTTACCAGACTTACCGAGGCTAAATAAGCCACATCCAACATTTATCAACTTTCTAGCTTTAATTGAAGAAATTAGAAACTTAGAGATATAAAAAGGCATACCTTGATATTTAAATACTACACTATTAGGATGACAAAACCTGATCTTTTCTTTCTGCAATCTAACATTGCTCCATAAATCTCAAGCCAATCCATACCCAAAATAATATCATAATCTGATAACTGCAGGGCATATAACTGACCCGGCATCTGGTTCCCTTCATCATAACAGGAGCTTCATCTACATAACTCGAAGTGAGCAAGAACTCACCTGAAGGAACCTCCACTACTAACTCACAAAATTTTTCTTCTAAAGGATGAGCTATACATCCAGAAATTCTTCGGAAATGAAAGAATGAGAGGCACCAAATCAAATAAAACTCTTGCTGAATATTCATAAAGAGGTAAAGTACCTTCTATCATATTCGATGCCTCCGCCTGGGCTCGGGTGATAGCCATAACCCGGCCTCTTCCTCGCTGCTGCGGTGCTCCTCTGCCACGACCTGCCTGTGGCTGCTGAAATTGCTGAGGCTGCTGCTGCTGCTGCAAACCTCTTCCATACCCATACTCTCTCGGATAGGGACAATTGCGGATCAAATGCCCTGGCTGATTACAATTATAGCATCTATATCCTGGTGGAGTAACGGGCTGCCTGGCAGTACTCTGCTGCGACTCCTCCACCTCAGGCCTTCCTCGGCCCTGCTGGAATTGCTGACGACTTCCCCATCCTCTTCCTTTGCCTTTACATGCTTGCTTCAATTTCTGACCCCATTTACCAAAGCCTGATGAAGAAGGTCCTGCTGGTGCCTTACCCTTACTTGCACCCACTGACTGCTGCGGTAGCCGAAAACTACCTGAACCTGACTCGCCCACCTGACGAGTCCGAATGACCTCTCCAATGTAGTTGCTCTCTGGGGCTTCTTCCACTGTCTTACACATGAGAGGTACTATTGCATCCTGCAATTCCACTCTCAGACCTCTAATAAAATACTCAACCATATAGTATTTCTGATACAACATAAGGTGCATATCGGCTGAGCGCCATAAACCTCATCTAGTACTCTAAAACTGAAGAGTTACCTTGCTGGAGAGTCCGAAACTGCTCTCTTTCACTTGCTGCACTTGAATCGGAAAGGAATGTATCATAAATACCTCAAGAAATTCCGACCAAGTAATGGTCTCTTCTGTCCTACTGCGAAGGTGGTCTGCATCTTCAGTCGCCACCATTCCAATGCAAAACCTCTCAACTGATAAGCAGCTAACCGACTTTATCTACTGCCGGACACCTCATAGTGCAAAAACCCTCTCAATCTCATGAACCCAGTGCTCCACTGTATCTGGATCGACCCTCCTGAATAAGTAGGTGGCTGCAATCTCAGAAACTTTCAACCTGCATCACTGGTTCTTCTGCTATCAAGCACTGGTGGTGGTGGTACAGGTGCTACAAAAGGCACCTCCACTCTTGGCCAAACTGGAGCTACAGGTACAGCCTCTCCATCCCCAGGTGGCACTGCAACGGTGGTATCGGTGCCTGCTGATCCATCCTTGCCCGAATATCCATGAGGCTTTCCCAGTTCTTTTCTATCATACACTGGGTACTTTCCTCAGATCATCCCTCCACCCCCAATCTCTTCTATCAGCCATCCAGAATTTCTACATAAACAAAACACCAAAAAAAATCAAACAACAAATTATCAAAATCCAGGGTTCCTACCAGTAGTGTACAAAGACCAAAATAAGGCTATGTATCATTCTAGCTCCCTTATATTAACACGGACCTTGCTCTGATACCAACTATGGCGGAACGCCTCGGCTAAGCCCGTTAAAGTGATAACGTACATGATCTGAGTTCGCCTCCCACGACGGGCCGAAGCTTCACAAGGGAAACCAAAAACACAGTCTGTGTAAACACAAAGGAACACACCATTTTATATATAATTCACAAGTTACATAGCCATATTTCCACAAAACTGAAAGGAAGTACAAGAGCCTGGGGCATACCCCGAGGTACAACTGAAGAAAGTAACAACTAGCTACACTACACTGCTGGAGCTGCTACTACACAGCTGGAGGTCCGACCCTGCACCGCTACGGTGCGGCTCTGAACTGGACGACGGTCGTGAAACGTCCTCCTCGCTCTCACTGTGGGGGTAGGGTGTGAGCCTCACTAGTCACTGGTCTCAGTAGGGAAATCCCCCAACACCGAGCAAACCAAAACCACAGGTATGAAAATAGTAACAGTACCAACAATTTATAGAACAGCTAAGCAGGATATGAAGCTGTAAAAGTACTCACCGTCTGTCGTCTACGAAAAACAACTGTAATAATTAAACGGCAACCAGTACGGTGTACAGCTAAAGTAGAGACAGCCAAACACGAGTCACGTGAACTGGTTCGCGACACCAAAAACTGACTCGGACAAGCTAACACAGGTCTACCTCTCAGTCTCGCAGCCAGAACGAAAGGTCTAGCTGCCGCTCCACGTGAAAGGTCAAGCAACTGTGGAGACCAACTAAACACTACCACCTGCGGACCACACGGTCACAGGCCCATGCCTGGCACTCTAGAGATCCTGGCCCGGAGCTCTCT
>JACBKR010002308.1:0-34275 GCA_014218235.1 Colocasia esculenta
CCCCGGGTTATGTATTTGACCCTTTAGACTCAGGTTTTTTTTAGATCCATCATTTCAACGCACAACCCAATCTGGGAATCCAAATCGGATTCCGTCAGTTCGCACACGTCACTTTCACCCACCCGTCGTGTCGGAGTGAACGGCACGGCGATCAGATCCCTATTTGGGATTTTGGACCCCCGGGTTGTGTGTTTTGACCCTTTAGACTCAGGTTTTTTTTAGATCCGTCATTTCAACACCCAACCCAATCCGGGAATCCAAATTACATTCCGTCAGTTCGCACACGTCACTTTAACCCCCCAGTCGTGTCAGAGTGAACGGCACGCCGATCAGATCCCTATCTGGGTTTTTGGGCCCCCGGGTTATGTATTTTGACCCTTTAGACTAAGGTTTTTTTTAGATCCGTCATTTCAACGCCCAACCCAATCCGAGAATCCAAATAGGATTCCGTCAGTTCGCACTCGTCACTATCACCCACACGATCGTGTCGGAGCGAACGACACGCCTATCAGATCCCTATTTGGGATTTGGACCCCCGAGTTGTGTGTTTTGACCCTTTAGGCTCAGGTTTTTTTTAGATCAGTCATTTAAACGTCCAACCCAATCCGGGAATCCAAATTGGATTCCGTCAGTTCGCACTCGTCACTTTCACCAACACGATCGTGTCGGAGCGAACGACACGCCTATCAGATCCCTATTTGTGATTTGGACCCCCGGGTTGTGTGTTTTGACCCTTTAGACTCAGGTTTTTTTTAGATCCGTCATTTCAACGCCCAACCCAATCCGGGAATCCAAATTGGATTCCGTCAGTTCGCATACGTCACTTTCACCCACCCGGTCGTGTCGGAGTGAACGGCACGCCGATCAGATCTTTTTTTGGGATTTTGGGCTCCCGAGTTGTGTGTTTTGACCCTTTAGACTCAGATTTTTTTTAGATCCGTCATTTCAACGCTCAACCCAATCCGGGAATCCAAATCGGATTCCGTCAGTTCGCACTCGTCACTTTCACCCACCCGATCGTGTCGGAGCGAACGACACGCCTATCAGATCCCTATTTGGGATTTGGACCCCCGGGATGTGTGTTTTGACCCTTTAGCCTCAGGTTTTTTTTAGATCCGTCATTTCAACGCCCAACCTAATCCAGGAATCCAAATTGGATTCCGTCAGTTCGCACACGTCACTTTCACCCACCCGATCGTGTCGGAGTGAACGGCACGCCGATCAGATCCCTATTTGGGATTTTGGACTCCCGAGTTGTGTGTTTTGACCCTTTAGACTCAGGTTTTTTTTTAGATCCGTCATTTCAACGCCCAATCCAATCTGAGAATCCAAAATGGATTCCGTCAGTTTGCACACGTCACTTTTACCCACCCGGTCGTGTCGGAGTGAACGGCACGGCGATCAGATCCCTATTTGGGATTTTGGACCCCGGGTTGTGTGTTTAGACCCTTTAGACTTAGTTTTTTTTTAGATCCGTCATTTCAACGCCCAACCCAATTCGGGAATCCAAATTGGATTCCGTTAGTTCGCACACGTCACTTTCACCCACCCGGTCGTGTCGGAGCGAACGACACGCCGATCAGAACCCTATTTGGGATTTTGGACCCCCGAGTTGTGTGTTTTGACCCTTTAGGGTCAGGTTTTTTTTAGATCCGTCATTTCAACGTCCAACCCAATCCGGGAATCCAAATTGGATTCCGTCAGCTCGCACACGTCACCTTAACCCACCCAGTCGTGTCGGAGCAAACGACACACCCATCGTATCCCTATTTGGGTTTTTGGGCCCCCAAGTTGTGTGTTTTGACCCTTTAGACATTGGTTTTTTTAGATCCGTCATTTCAACGCCCAACCCAATCCGGGAATCTAAATTGGATTCCGTCAGTTTGCACACGTCACTTTAACCCACCCAGTCGTGTCGGAGCAAACAGAACGCCGATCAGATCCCTATTTGGGTTTTTGGAACCCCGGGTTATGTATTTTGACCGTTTAGACTCAGATTTTTTTTAGATTCGTCATTTCAACACCCAACCCAATTCGGGAATCCAAATTGGATTTCGTCAGTTCGTACACATCACCTTAACCCACCCAGTCGTGTCGGAGCAAACGGCACACCGATCGGATCCCTATTTGGGTTTTTGGGCCCCCGAGTTGTGTGTTTTGACCCTTTAGACAATGGTTTTTTTTAAATCCATCATTTCAACGCCCAACCCAATCCGGGAATCCAAATTGGATTCCGTCAGTTCGCACACGTCATTTTCACCCACCCGGTCGTGTCGGAGTGAACGGCACGGTGATCAGATCCCTATTTGGGATTTTGGACCCCCGGGTTATGTGTTTTGACCCTTTAGACTCAGGCTTTTTTTAGATCTGTCATTTCAACGCCCAACCCAATCCAGGAATCCAAATTAGATTCCGTCTGTTCGCACACGTCATTGTAATCACTGGGATTCTACCCCCCTCAACAGAGACATGAATATCAAATATGATGGCATGGAAAATAGGAAAGTGATCTCCACCTAGATAAGTTGCCTTATGATGTGGAAGGACAATGGCTAACTTAAACTAGGAAAAAGGAAGAGAACAAGAAGACTGACTTGATGTCACGGTCGTCATGGCCGCCGCGTCTCTGGTATCGCGTCAGTGGAAACCGACACGTCTATGTCGCGTCACTCGAGGCCGTCGCGTGCTCTAAATGCGGGAGAATGGGTGTTGTGACCTTCTTCTAGTCCTCCAGCCGGCCAGAGTACCAGAGCTTCTCGTAGACCTTGTTTGCTTGCCTGCCAATCAAAAGAAAACACAAAGAAAAGACCCTATTAGAACATGTAAAGTGTAGTATTTATTCTAAAAGACGAAATGAGACGGGGGATCATGGTGGGAACGCACCTAGGGTGGTTTTAAACCCCTGTGGGTGTAGGAAAACGTGGGTGGATAATAGATGTGCTCTATTTAAAAACAACATAAAAAATGCATGTAGAAATAGAAAAGAGGGAAGGGGGAGATGATGAGCCCCATTAGGGCGACTTCCTGGCGTGGATGCAGCTCTAATGATTCGCGAAGAGGTCCTGGAGATTGCTGAAGTCGCCCTCTTCACGTTCCTTGCTCCATTGATGGTGAGATGAGTGAGTTGTGAGGAGAGGAATATGAAGGAAATGATGGGAATGAGTGGCTACGTGGCTAAGTCTTGTTCAGAGAAAATTTTGGCAGCCCTTTGGGTGATCATGAGGCTCCCCTCGTCCATGAGGAGGGGCCTTGCTTATATAGAGCTTGGAGTGAGAAAATTAGGTATTATCTCCTTAAAAAGATGTGGAAATTAAAAATAGGGGATAAAGCTCTATCAAAATCAGATGTAGAGTCCTTCGGGGAGCTTAGGAGAGTCCCTAGGGCCAAGGATCCGCTCAAGGGGTCGGGATAACCCTCTTAGACCAAGTCAAAGTTCATGGGAGGATAAATAGGATGTGGTTACGGAGGCCAGAGATCTCGGTCCTTGTCGCGTCAGATCGTAGGGTCGCGACTAGAGACGCGTCGGTGCGGGGGGACGCGACAGCACTGCCCACGTGCATGGATAATGCATGGGCTGTCGCGGCGGCCTAACCCGTCGCGACTATAGTCGCGGCGCCACGATGCGCCGCGACAAGGAACCCGAATTATCTTGGATTATTCTCTCTAACCACATGCTAAAATAGGAGTCAAATCCTCTAAGGACTCTTTCAAATGATAGATTTCGGGATTTCAAGGCATTTTTAATGGATTAATGGGTTCAAATCAAGGCAAATGATGGGCTCAAGGTGAGTGACCAATTAGGGGCCCACTAAGATAGCAAGAAATGTGGTTCAACCTATTAGTCATAATCGGGTGTCTACAGATTGCCCCTCCTTGCTTCTACTTTGCAGGGGAGCAAAGCAGAAATGGCGTGGAGATGTCATGAAGTGACGGTGGAACGGAGATGACGCGGAGCGGACTGAAAAGTGGAAGCCAAGGTAAAGAGACACCCGATGTTAACTAACAGGCAATTGGAATCCTTATGAAAGCCCCGAGTCGGTTGTTCGAGTAGAATGCAAAGGAGAGCACAAGTCTGGACGAGAAGAAGAAAGAAGAGGACGATCAACCTCTCGATTGAGAGGTACCCTAGCCGATTGGCCTGCAGGTTTCGTTTTGGAAGGACATGTGCGTGCCAGGCAAGTAACTCATGACTCTGTCCTGGGAGCGGTTCGCGACCAAAATAGATCAAAGGAAAAAAGGAAAGTTTGGGTAAGGAATCCAGACAGGGAAATTCTTGTCAAACTAACGGAAACAACTCACTCGGAGGCAAACCTTCCGATTCGGAGTGGAATTGGATTTCTTGTTTGGAATTTGAAGGATGATTGGGCACTCAACAAGAGCTCATCAATGGTCTAGAATGAGTTAGGAAAGTTCAAAGTCCTACATAATGCATGCTGGGCTAAAGTAAAAGAAATCATCAAAATGAATGCGAAGAAAAAGAAAAAAAAAAGAAAATATATCAAGGATAATATTGTTAAGCCAGATAAGAACAGGTCAAGAGACTACCTACAACCGCGGTGCAGGCCTGAATCCATCATCCATGTGCTTACTAACTCAACGGCCTATCCAACGATTAACAATGTGTACCTAGATCATCATTGTTTTTGGTAAAGGGGAACTCAAATCCCAGAACACATTGAGAACCAGCCGGTCCTTGAAATGATATAATAGATAGGATATCATATAGTAATGCCGGAGTAGGGAGAAATACAATACCTGACTTACCTGTGACGACATTTCCTGACTTTTGAATCATCCATGAGAAATAAGCATAATAATCACAAGATGACAGATGATTTAATGAACACGGTCAAAGAAACATACATACAAAGCACAACCAGGAGAAATAAACATTTGGGTATAAACGCGACGCACTCATCGACCGCGACCTTGTCGCGTCGCAGCGCCCTGTCGCGACATAGTCGCGTCTGATCGCGGCGTCGCGACTCGGACAGAGTCCTAAAAACGCAGAAAAAACGGGACTTAGACTTATCCTAAGACATCTAGACTAACACTAGGACTCCTAAACCTTTCCTAGACTTATCCTAACTCCTAGTTGCGGATTAGAGGGGTTTCTAACTCTTAGGACTCCATAAATAAGGGTTAGGGGGGTTAATCCCGCAGCTAAACCCCAGGCACCCTCTGCTCCCCAAATTCAAGATCTTTTCCTTCTCTTGCAACCATGAAGAGGAATTATTCGGCGTTTGCAGAAGATATCCCCGCTTACTCCGGCCCAAAAGCTGCTAGAGAAACGCATGCCGATCTGAAGCAACTCTCCGCCATCCCGGGGCACATCTACGCCCGCCCGGATCTTCAAGTAAGTGGCCTTTTCTTCTTGAGATTCTGCACTTTTTGCATTACTTTGCTTTTTTTCTACTCTATTTCGCTCGGTTTTGCTCCGTTTTGTTCTTCTCTTTTCTCCTCTTTTCCTTCCGTTCTTCATGCTCTTCTTCTATCTCAGATCCTCCCTGGCCAACGGCGATTCTCAAAGATGCTATGGTAGGTACCCATGCTCGAATTATTGCCGCCCGCGTCTATTAGCCACTTGAAGGAGTGAGGGCTATCCACCATCTTTGTATTAGCCAAAAATTACAACAAGTTGGTGCATGTGTGGGAGAGCGTTACAGCCATGGTGGAGCTATGGCATCCACAGACCAACTCGTTTATCTTCCCTGAATTCGAGGCGACGATCTTCCTGGAAGAATTGGAAATCATGCTCAGCCTCCCGCGCTATCAAAGGGGCGAAGAGTCGGCCCTCTCCTACACCGTAGAGCATATCAACTCCTGGAGCATTCTGGCATACATTACCACAAAGAAGAATGATCTCTACTCCATGACCAGTGGTATGCATGTTCACCTTCTCCCAATCGCTCAATGGATTACTTCCCAGTGTAAGCGGAAGACCACGAACTACACCGCCATCGCCAAGGCAGCCGCCATATGTATTTGCGGCGTCATACTCTTCCCGGAAGCCGACGGTGCCATCTCCTTTGGCAATCTTAGCATCATTGACTCCATCTCCGAAGTATGAAAATTGGGCAAGCCGTCCTGGGTTTCCTATATGCTGGCCTGACCTCTGCAACACTCGGTCGTCGCCCTTGAACTATGGATGGGGATGCATATCCAATTCCGGATGGTGGAGGACCTGACCATGGAATGCAAGACGATGCTGAATCACCCACTGGTGTATGTGGGCGGACAGCTTCACATGAGCCCTTGGGCGTGGTGCAAAACAGCTCAAGTGAAGGGCATACATGCATGGCGCCAATACCTCAGGAGTCTGACTGTGGCGGACTTTGACATGCGCCCACGATTCATGCACGGCCGGACAATTCACCTTCCTCAACGTATCGGACTCGCCTTGAGGCTGCTGGGCAATGGGGCGCTAGTTTCCTACAACCCGGATCGCTGCCATCTCCAATGCGGTGCGGCTCGCACGGTGGTTCCACTTCTATCACACTTCCCACCTATCCAAGAGAGGAAGAGGGGCGATACACAAGACGAGCGCGACATGCGCAGCGCGGTTGTCCATTGGGAAGGATGTGCAACGAGTGCGATTCAAGCTGAGGTGGAAGAAGATGACGAGGCAATTGCGACATTGAAGCTTTGAAGAAACTTCAGCCTGCGGGAAGAGATGTTTGATTGATTTGATTTGATTTGTAGGCCAGATGGTAGTTAAGAAAGCATTTGAAAGCATTGCTTGATTGTTTTAGAATGGATTAGGGAGTGTAAAGACTTTGAATATGAATGAATAAGAATGGATTTTCTGTGCAATGCAAGCGTTCTGTTGATGACGCGACGGTCAGGAGTGTCGCCTTTATGTCGCAGCCTAGCGGTGCGTCGCGACTATGTCGCGACGTCCCTTCTTGACGCGACATGAACGCGACGGCGCGCTGCGTCGCGTCACGAACCGATCGATTCAAAAACAAACGGCCCCCTTTCCTTCTTCTTTTCCGGTTTTCAAAAACCTTGAACCTTCAAACCCTTGAATCCTTCCCCAAACTCCCCTGCATTCCGACCTCCTTGCTAGCCCGAAACACAATCTAAACGACCTACACTGCGATGGATGATGGAAAAGAGACCGACGAGGGCTCATCGTGGGGGAAGCGCCACGCGGAGCGACGGTACTCACGACGACGGGTGGAGAGGCCCTCGGTTGAGGAGGAGGTGCCCGAGGCCATCATGGGAGAGGAAGAGGAGGAAACGGCTCCAACCATGAGCGTGGAAGAGGAGAGGAAGAAACGGGCCAAAGCGATGAAGTCGGTAAGTATCATCGACCCTAAACCTTGAATGGTAGTAGTAGAGAGATCCACGGAGCCCCTGGAGGTGAATGTAGGGCGAGAGGCCCATGAAAACAAGGATCAAACAAAGAGGGCTCCGGCCGGTTTGAATCTAAAACGCGTCAGCACGACCCGTCGCGACATGGTGTCGCGGCGGGGCGGGGCGTCGCGACAGTGTCGCGACGTCTAGGGCAGTCGCGACCTTATCGCGACCTATGAAGGCGACGCGATAAGGTTGCGGCGGCCCGCACCGTCGCGACAAGGTTGCGGCTGCAAGAGCTGTCGCGACTCTGACCGAACACACAAATAAAACCTGAAATTGAACTTGAATGAATCTTTGCAGGGTGAAATGAGGGCTCGAGTGTCATGGACACTGGTGCTGGCTGCCTTCCTGGCCCTTCCCCCTTTTCAGCGAGAGAGAGTAGATAAGATGGGGTTCGGGCAGATTTTTAGGATTGAGAGGATGAGGGTGGACCCGGCCCTCACCCAGGCCCTGCGTAGCAGGTGAGACACGGAGGCGAGTGCCTTCGCGTTCCCTTGGGGGCATATGATCCCCAGCCTAGAGAATGTGAGCCGGATCACAGGGCTCAGGGTGCATGGGAGAGCGGTGAGCGGGTATACCTACCCTTGCTACCATGACTTAGCCGAGCGACTCTTAGACCTTCCCGTGGAGCGTAGGTCTTCCCTAGTGCCCAGAGTAGCCTTGCAGGAGAGTCTAGGTCTATTTGAGGTAGGGAAGAACGCAGGGGAGACTGAGGATGAGTATTTGGAGAGGCTGGTTAGAGTCAATAGGAGGGAGTTAGCGAGTGAGACTAGGCCGCAGGCGGACTTGGACTTGCGCCGCTTCCTCGTCCTCTTTCTTGGTAGACTTTTGTTTGCCACGAGGGGCGACGCAGTCCACTACCGCTTCTTGCCCTTGCTGGCGGATTTAGGTGAGGTAGGGGGGTGCTTGGGGGCAGCCTTCTTAGCGCACCAGTTTGATGGTTTGAGCGCCTCCGAGCGGCAGACGTCTACGAGCGGCTTCTACCCCTTTCTTCAGGTACACCTCTCTTCTAACTCTCTTAGATTCAAACTTCAAATTTGCTTAAACCGCCAACTAATTTGTCTTTTATCTTGCAGGTTTGGGCCTATCTACCCTCCCAGCCCTGAGGAGAGGGGAGCTCACACGGCCGGGCCTCGTGCTCATTGCACGCCGTTGGGACTCTCGCCGAGACACTCGTCACCTGGCCGACCAGTTGGAGCGCCTCCAGGAGGCAATCGACAGCTACCCTTATCTGGATGTAAGTACCCTAATCCCCGCCCTTTGAAATTATTTGCTTGAAATGACTGATTACTTCTCTTTTGCAGGTGGTTTGGCAGCCATATCTGGGGGAGGGTGATGAGGGACAGCCTTGGTTGTGCAGGCCCGCCCCTACTTCGGTAGGTCGGTGTGGTTGCATGCACTCAACCTCGTGCTACCTCTGAACCTATTCCTGACCCAGCGCTCCTTGGGCCTCAGGCAGAGTGTCGTGGAGTTCCCCGTCCGGGACCGGTTCCGCCGGCCGGGTCAGAGCTTCCGGGGCTTCACGACACGACAGACTGGAGGGAGCGGTGCGCGAGCAGATAGAAAACTGGGAGCGGAAAGGCAAGGGGGTCAGATCGGACGCGACCACCGACGATGCCTACCTCCAGGCGTACGCCTGAAGTACGGAGGAAAGGTATACAAGAGCTCCCGACACCAGGTAGAACTTTCTAAACCACAGCTCAAAACTGGGATTTAATGATTAAAACTGATGATTTGGCAATTCCTTGCAGGTGGATGTGAGTGGTGAGATCGCATCGCTCCGAGCCTTGCTCCAGTCGGCGGTGCAAGATCGGGAGGCAGCCCAGAGGCAGACGATGGAGCTGGTAAGTATTGTGTTCACTTTTCGGCCCCCTTTGGTTTAAGCAAGATTTTGAAACTGACATGCCTTTTGCGTGCAGCGGAGTGAGCTGGAGAGAGTGAGGGGTACCGGAGCAGGCGGTGCTTCCTCCTATCGGAGCACAGGGGGGGTCTCCATCACTCATGGAGGCTCGATTGGCAGGGGCTGTGCTGAGAGCTGAGGAGGCTCAAAGGCACTTGGAGGAGCGGGTAACTTCATTTGAACACTTGAGTCGCTTATTTCCAAATGACGCTGATTGATTACTTGTTGTGCAGGAGAGAGACTTGGAGTTGCTCATGAGCAGGCCATGATGCTACAGAGCGAGAGGGACCAGCTGCGTGTCCGGGCGGAGGCGCTGAGTCACAGGTGGCGGAGATGACCCGGGAGCTGGCGACGCTGCGGGTACAGAGGCCATCCGAGATCAGGAGGAGGTCATCCGACTGCGTGCAGAGTTGCTAGCACAGCAGACGCTGGCGCGGAGCCTTCAGCAAATTGTGACGGATATCGGCCGTTCACGCAGCCGGAGCCGGAGCGGTGTGAGCGTCAGCAGGGCGACTGGCGCCTCCGTCGGGCAGTACCTAGCAGGAGGTCATCCGATGTGTTTTAGCACATACGATAATGGTACGTATGTTTTAAATGCTCCGATATTATGGAAATTATTTATTTCCATTTATTTGAATTTTTATGTAATTAAAATTTCCGGGGTACTACACCCTCCCCCACTTAAGAGAATTGGTCCCCAAATTCATAGATCATTAATTGGATCCCGATAATTATGATCCATGAGTTGGTTCCAGATTTAATTCCTCTAACTTGTTTCAATCATCATGGATGCTAGTTCAACATCTACACCTATGGCCACCCATATTATTCATTTGGTTCCTTCCACTCTTGTTTTCCTTCCACAGTTGTTATAACTCCATCTTAATCCTCCAGTTGAACTAGGGTATAACCACTAGATTATTCCTTTTCTAATTTCTCCTTAATGATCTCCCCCACTTAGAAATGTACTCATAAGAAAAGCATCTTAAGATCAGTCTATGGTTTAACAATCATACCTCCTTCCGGGAGCTCCGCTTGTGTTACTGCATTCACGCGTCCTTGATGCTTTACCATTCCTTGGTTCCTTCCAGCTTGTCTTTTAGCATGGGATAGTTGGGAAGGCGGTGGTCACGATTTCCACATCGCAAGCAAGCTCCTGCCTTCTTCCAGCACTCTTCTGCTCTATGTCAGGCTTGTTGCAAAGTTACAATATTCCACCGTCTTTGTTTCTTCTACCTTGATCTTTTTCTCCATGCCATAGTCCTTCCCAGTGGTTGGCCTTTTGTTGTTGTTATTATTGTTATTGGGCAAAGTTCCAGTTGTATCGATTGCTCCCCTTTTTGTAAAGGTCGGCTTCGAGATGTCCTTTCCCCTCATGCCTTCCACCTTAGCCATAGTATCTTCTACCAGTTGAGCTCTTTGGACCATCTCAGTGTAGGTTTGAATGTTGTGTGGTCCGATCCTTTCAATGAACATGGGCCTGAGCCCATCCATGAATCGATTTGCCTTAAGTCTTTCCGTTCCCACCAAGTGTGGGGCATACACAGCGAGACGCGCGAACTGAACCTCATACTCAGCCACAGACAATCCCTTCTGCTTCAGTGCGGAAAATTCTGCCGCTTTCTTCTCCTTCACTCTCTCAGAGAAATATTTTCCCCGGAATATCTCCAGGAATCCGGCCCATTCCAGTTCAGCTATATTAGGCAGGTGGGCCGATGTGGCCTTCCACCATGCTCGAGCATCTTTAGTAAATTGGAAAGTGGCCAGTACCACCTTCTCCCTATTAGTGCATTGCATTACTTGGAAGATCCTTTCCATTTCTTCCTGCCATTTTTCTGCCTCGTCTGGGTCAGGGGATCCAGAGAAACGAGGAGCGTTTAAACTCCTGAAATTCCGGTGCAGATCACCGGCTCCATTCCTTGCAGCTCCAGCTTGATTTCCAGCCTGAACTACATTTTGTAGTGCCTGGGTCAATCCAGCCACGGTTTCTTGCATAACTTGCCACTGATTACGAGCCATTGCGGTCGAGTGAGAGAGTTATGAGGGTTCCTGAGAAAAAGGATGGAAACCAATTAATGTCTCTAGATTTATTTTAAGAGTCCATGGGTAGGAGTGTTTAATTCCTTCTAACATATTCCCAGTCTCTACCCATTCTCACCAGATACTGTATTTAATTTCCAAGACCTAGGTTCCATAGGTATCTCCTATCCCTGAGACATATCCTATTTGGTAATCCTAGGCTCTGATACCACTAAACTGTCACGTCCCGAGAATTACGCAGCGGATATTAATTCGAAGAATTCGAGTCGATATTCCGAGACGTGGACAGTCGGCAAATAAGCCTCTAGCTAACGCGCACTAAATGTATATCAACACAACATCACAATAGGGCCCATATGTTGAACTCAATATAAATTGTAATCAAATCTCAGCTCATTGTATTTCAAATAGAAACTATTACAGGACTAAGACTCAATGAAAGGAAAGTATATAATACTTCTCACTTCCTGCTACATGTTCTAACTCTCAAAGCAAATTACTATAACTAGACTCATAGTTGGAACGCTCATCACTCGGACGCATTCCCATCCTCGACTTGCTCTTCCTCTTGAACTTCATAGTCACCTAGATGGGGTAAAAGTAGGGAATGAGCAAACTAGCCCAGTAGGATTTATATCTCAATGTGCGGGCAATGATATAAGTGATTAACATTTTAGAACTAGGCAAGTACGATGAATGATATGCAAGTACGAATAAAACTCGTTAAAACATGATATATATAAAACAAGCTAGAGAGAGTGATTACGATAGAACAAGATTGGTGAACGGGATAGAACTAGCAATAGATCACTTTGCACAAGCACGCAAGATTTCAATTGATGTCAAGAAACGCAAGATATCATTAATTGCATTAAATGCAGGATGGCCATATCACGCAAGCAAGCAAGCAAGATTTCACAAGCACGATCAAGTAACACTAATCAGGCACGTAGACACCAATGTACACCAAGAAAAGATTCATCAAGAATGTACACCAGGACACGTGTATGTGGTTATGTATCTATCATTCAACAAGCAAGAAAGTACTCCCAGCGCAGATGCAACGCCAGTAATCATTATACCCCATGGTTAACAGTATATCTATGACTCGCCGTCATTGGGGCTAGATTGGAGCCCTTGGACACACGCCGTGCCCTGTCAGCATCTCATGTAAATTTTTAAATGTAGATACCCACAGTCATTAATAATGGCCAATGAGAGTTTCAAAACGTAGCATGTGTAATGTCATGTTCATGATGATGATGAGAAGAAGTAATAATTAAATTGAACATGATTTCATGAGAACAATGGTCAAGAGATAAATTCGGCAGCATAACGGTACAATTTATACTTTCGTTCAATCTTTACATTAATGGCTTTAGTCTAGTTTGTAAGTCACACTCACGAGATCAAGAAGAGAAAGGAAGTGCACGCTATCTCCAGGGAACTTCAATGGTACAACCAACTCGTCGGCCATGTGGGAATCCATGGTCAGAGGAGATTTACGGAGGCCTTGGTGAAAAGGTCGCTAGTCTACCGATTCGGAATGACCGGTAGAGAGTTTCCAATTTCCCAAGAAAAGGCTACCTAACAGTGCTAGTGTGTAGTGCAGTACGCGTGTCTCAATTCTCAAACCATCGGTCTCAAACTCGCAGGAAGCACTTGACAATATAACATGGAATAAAACTATGCACTTTAACAAGTCATGGTTTGCAAGATTTTATGATAACCATTATCATTTAAACGTGGAAGAACAGTAGGAAGATTAAATCACAAGAAACATGAATGGATCATAACATTTAAGGAGCACTTAGAATAGCATTCATGTAATTAAAGCTTTTAAATGGGTTAATCAATTTTAAGCCATTAAATAACAATCATGTAATGCTCAGACCCAAGACATGCAACTTACACAGTAAATATCATATTTAAATAGATCTTGGGTATATGCGGAAAACTATGCATGAAAACACATGGTTTCCGGTAAAAATCCTGAGATCGCGACATAGCCATATAAGGAAGGCGACGGGGTCGTCAGATCAGGCAGGCAGAAGGCGACATGGGTACTGTCGCAACTAGAACGCGACAGAGGTACTGTCGTGACCCGACCTCAGAATGCGACATATCGGGCCGTCGCGTTCACAGGGTCTGCGCCTGAGCCCGACATGGATCTGACATGCTCTTGGTTCAGACTACCATGATTTGACACAGGGTGATATTCATGAAATGCCTATATCTCTCTATATTCTGATCTTTAGACAAAACTCACAACATAGAAAATGTTGAGGACATCTATTTAAAGAACTTTTATGTTTTGGGCTGGGTCTGAATCGGTCTCTAATTGCATGAAATACAGGATGAACATGGTAAAGCCCTAAACATGCATGACTTCATGGCGACTTACATGTTAGACTTGTAACATGAGATCTACTGATATTTGGACAAAACATCTAACATAAAAGATGACAAGGACAACTAGTATAAGAACTTTGTTGTTGGGGTTTTAACCTAATTCGGTCTTGAACCTTGTGAAATACATGAGTAAGTGAAAGTTAAATGCAACCAGAAAACGCAGTATCATGCATGACTCTGTTACGAAGTTTATAACTCTCTAAATAATGATCTTTAAGAAAAACATTTAACATGAAAGATGACCATATCGATTAATACAAGAACTTTCATGTTGGAGGCTTGACCTACTTCTGTCTTAAATCTCAAGCAAAATAGGAAGAACCTAAGGCTAATTGCAAACCCGAAAACACAGTATTATGCATGACTCTCTTACGGGGTTCATAACTCTCTAACTAAAGAGTTTTAGACAAAACGTTGAACATGAAAGATGATCGTGACTACAAGTAGAAGAACGTTTATGTTGATTATTTAGTCTAATTCGGTCTCAAATCGTGTGAATAATAAGAAGAACAGGAAAAGCTCTAACAGTGCGCGACTTTGGCAAATGCTTATAATTCAAAATCTACTAAATGAAATTCGATGAAACCAGTGGGAAATGAAATTTAACTTGATGCTCTACACATTGGTATAGGATATGTTAAGATTTGGCCCGAGAAAACCTACCTTTGGTCGACTTCAAGAGAGTGGTTTGTGCAGGTCGCAGCAGACGAGAAGGGGAAGAAGAGCGGCTTCTTGTGGTCGTTCCACAGCTCCTCAGCCACCAAGAGCTCCTCCACACGACCCTAGCAAGTTCTAAATTCGTTCCTAGGGTTTGGGTGAAGAGTATTTAAGTAACCATGGTGTTTAGGAGTCCTATTATAACTAGGAAAAGAGGATTTCGGGATTGGCATGTTTGGTTTCCTATTTTGATGATTTCCTCCTCCCTTTGAGTGTGTGAGGCATTAGGAAACCTCCCTCATAGTTAGGCACGAATTTGGGTTGCCATGAATGCATGATTGCATCCCAATTCAACTCTAATTGCCTCTTTTTAATTTCAGCTTATTTATGGTTACGAATTTCTATGTATTTTCTAGCTTTATTTGATTTTTGGGCCAAATGTTGCCCATTGACCCAATTATGATAATGGGTCATCAATATATAATGTTGGAAGTCTCCCCAACACTTTTATTTAATTTTTGATTGCGTCGTATTTCCGTGTTAACGGTTTTCCGACTTGTTTCCTTATTTAGATAATCAGTCGCAATAACTCTTAAACCTAGCCCAAATGATTTTTATTGAACCAAATTTCTTGATGGGTCATTAGAGGATATTATTTGAAGTCCATATATGATTTTTATTTAATTTTCTGACTGATCCACGTACGTGTGATAATGATGTTACGACTTATTCATGAATTACGATAATAAGTCGCGAAAACTTTAAACTTGGATGATATGATTTTTCTTGGCACAAATTTCTTTGTGAAACATTTAGTAATAATGTTTAGGGTTGATTTATAATTTTTACGAAATTTTCCGATGTGTTTTAGCACATACGATAATGGTACGTATGTTTTAAATACTCCGATATTATGGAAATTATTTATTTCCATTTATTTGAATTTTTATGTAATTAAAATTTCCGGGGTGCTACATAGACCTTGTCCGAGTAGGGAGAGAATTGACCTTTTGTTTCCCCGAGCAAGGGCTAAGTGAGAACACTGTATGCGAAGGGACAATGACCTTAGGCTATCATGTTGAGTACGTGATTGCACATAAATATTATTTTGTCAATATGAGAAGGAGCGAGACGCTTGGCAAATGGCTACTTATTAATTGGTGTCGTTATCCAAAGACTTTCGATCAGGGGTAGAATCTTTTAAGATATAATCCATTCCATGGATGAGAGAGTTCATCACCATCGACATTAACTAACCTATATGCGTTTCCCGGGTACACTTTTTTATGACGTACGGCCCTTCCCAGTTTGCAGACATTTTGACCTTGGACCTCCAGGTTTTATGAAAATTCGCTTCAAAACCATGTCTCCTTCTTGAAATTTACGCTCAATCACTTTCTTTTGAAAAGACCTTGAGAGTCTATTTTGATACGAAAGCACGTGATCGGCTGCAGCTAGACGCCGTTCGTCTAAGAGTTCTAATTGTGTAAGTAACGCCTCCCGATGTTCATCAGGATTAAGTTCTTTATCCAACTGAATTCTTAGTGAAGGGATAAGGATCTCGTGCGGACATACCGCTTCCATTCCATATGTCAGTGAGAAAGGGGTTTGCCTCGTAGGTGTGCGGATGGAGGTGCGGTAGGCCCACAGAGCCTCAATTAGCTTTTCTGACCAATCAGTAAATTTACTAGACTCACAAGTCTTCTTTAAGATTTTCAAAAGCTTTTGTTTGTGGCTTCGGCCTGGCCGTTGCCCTGCGGATAATAAGGAGACGAATGATGCAAAGAAATGTTAAACTTCTTACAGAGGTCTTGAAGGTCTTGTGATATGAACTGAGGTCCATTGTCGGTGACGATGCTGCCAGGTACTCCAAACCGCGCAATGATGTTCTTCATGATGAATTTGCATACGGTCGAACCTTTGATTTCTGCAAACGCTTCTGCTTCGGCCCATTTGGTGAAATACTCAGTAGCAGTGAGGATGAAGGATTTTTGTTTTATCTGAGCATTAGGATCACCAAGAGGCCCAATGATATCAAAGGCCCACATGGAGAAAGGCCAACGAGAAGATAGTGGATGCAAAGAGGAAGACGGAGCATGAATTTTATCGGCATGGATTTGGCATCTGACACACCTACGGATGTAGGCGGCGCAGTCTTCTTCTAAGGTTGGCCAGTAGTAGCCCTGCCTAAGGATCGTTTTGGCTAACATTTGACCATTCACATGCCCTCCGCATTCACCGGAGTGAGATCCTTCCACTATCTTCCAAGCCTCTTCATCGGTCACGCATCTGAGGAGCATTCCATTTAGAGCGCGTCTGTAGAGAACTTCACCCACAAGGGTATACTTTAATGCCGCTCTACGGATAGCTCGCCTATCTTCTGCTTCAGCTTCTTCTGGGAAGGTACCGTCTCTGTAAAACTGCTCAATCTCATGGTACCACGGGTTCTCTTCTTCCATCAATTCCCCTAATTCAACAAGCAACAACTCCTTCGCTTCTTTCTTCTCTGCCTTCAACATTAGGGAGCTCCTATGGTTTGAGAACCAAGGATCCTGAGTTGAGGGAGCTTCTAATCTCTGAACGGTGATAGTCTCAGCGCTACGGCTGAGAGGGAAGGAGAGAGATGAAGCTAACGATGCCAGGGCATCGGCCAGAATGTTTTACGAGCGAGGAGTATGAATGTAGATGAGTTGACGGAATTGCTTGGCGAGGAGCGTAACCAGATCTTGATATGGCTTGAGTTTGGGGTCACGAGTGCGATAAGTAGAGAGGACTTGCCGAAGAACGAGCTGAGAGTCTCCTATGATCTTAAGGTGACGGGCACCCAAAAGGTAGGCAAGCTTGAGACCGGCTAGGAGAGCCTCATACTCGGAGATGTTGTTGGTGGCGTAGAACTGGAGTTGATAAGCCAAAGGAATGGTGATCCCTTCTGGGGTGAGCAAGATTGCACCTACGCCCCGTCCCCTAGAATTGAGAGCTCCATCGAAATGGAGTGACCAGAAGGGATCGTGAGAGACAAGTGATAGGTTTTCATCAGGGAACTCCTCTTGAACCGTATCACTATGAGGAAGAGGAAGGTGAGCAAGGTGCTCAGTAATGGCATACCCTTTTATGGCTTTCTGAACAATAAAGGAGATATCGAACTGAGAGGAAACTTTTCCAGCGTGCCAGTCTGTCGGCGAGGACTGGCTTCTCAAGGAGGTATCTAATAGGGTCCATTCTAGAAATCAAACTCACCTTATGAGCTAGGAAGTAGTGCCTCAATTTCTGCACTACCCAAACTAGCGCTGCACAAGTTTTCTCTATTGTGGTGAGTTTGAGCTCGGAAGGATTGAAGAGCCTAGATAGGTAGTAGACTGCACTTTCTTTGCGGGAATCATCATGCTGAGGAAGGACAGCTCCTAGGGAGTCCTCAATAGTCGACAGATATAGGATTAGGGGTTCCTAGGGATAGGCGCCTGAAGCACGGGCGGATTCATAAGGTAACTTTTGAGCTCATCGAAGGCCTCTTGGCATTTAGTATTCCATTCAAAATTAACTCCTCCTCTCAACAGTTCGTAGAAAGGATGACATCTTTGAGAGTGCTGAGATATGAATCTCCTTATGAACTGCAACCGACCAATCAAACCTCGAAGTTCAGATATGTTCTTAGGAGGAGGCATCTCATTGATCGCCTTGGCCTTGTGTGGATCTATTTGAATCCCCCGCTTACTAACTATGAAGCCTAGCAACTTCCCCGAGGAAACCCCAAACACGCACTTCATTGGATTCATCTTTAATTGATATTCTTGTGCGCGACGGAAGACTTTGGCCAGCACGGAGGAATGCTCTCTTCGAGTTCTTGACTTCACCACGATATCATCCACGTAAACCTCAACATCAATATGTATCATGTCATGGAAGATAGCTAACATTGCTCTTTGATAAGTGGCGCCAGCATTCTTTAGTCCAAACGGCATGACCACATAGCAGTATGTTCCCCATGGGGTGGTGAAGGAGGTCTTTCTTGATCCTCCAGGGCTAGACGAATCTGATTATAGCCGGAGTACTCCATCCATGAACGATAGGTTTCGAACCCTGCTGTATTATCGATCAAAACATCCAAATGAGGTAGCGGGAAATCGTCCTTCGGACATGCCTTATTCAAATCCCGGAAATCTATGCAGATGCGCACTCTTCCGTCTTTCTTCATCACCGGGACGATGTTGGCCACCCACAAAGAATAGAGGACTACACGGATAAATTGGCTTTGTGTAGCTTATCAATCTCCTCTTTCATCTTTAAAGCGATGTGGGGGAGGAACCTCCTTAGCTTTTGTTTAACGGCAACTGCCCCTGGCTTCAAAATTAACCTATGCTCCACCAATCGGGGTCAATGCCAGGCATGTCATCATAGGACCAGGCGAAAGAATCCTTGAACTCCCTCAACGTCTCTATGAGCACTTCTTCTTCTTCGGGAGGGAGACCAGATGCTATGGTCAAGAACCTGGGGTCCTCTTGCGTTGAGAGCAGGAGCAGGAGAGGGGTGACGGGGATCGCCGTCGAGATCAGGAGCAGGAGGGGGGTGACGGGGATCGCCGTCGGAAGCAGGAACACGAGGGGGTGACGGGGATCGCCGTCGGAAGCGGGAGCAGGAGAGGGGTGACGGGGATCGCCGTCGGAAGCAGGAACACGAGGGGGTGGGGGGGGACAGGGATCGCCGTCGGAAGCAGGAGCACGAGGGGGTGACGGGGATCGCCGTCAGAAGCGAGAGCAGGAGGGGGTGACGGGGATCGCCGTCGGAGGCAGACAAACACCTATTTCTTTTTGTTATTTTGGATTTTCTCTTTTTTTTTTTTTGAAAATAAGGATTACATTAGACTAAATGGCTTCGGGAAAAGGACAGGACCGACCCATTAAAGAGAATGATGAAGCGGAGTGAAGGACGAGTGAATGCCTCAACGGCGTTGGGCGAGATTTGAACAATGAAGGGGAGAGGCAAAGGAATGAAACTAACATTAAAATCGAGCATGGATGAAATAAAATGAGTAGGAGGCCGGGAGAGCCTTGGCCAGAACTCCTGTATAAGTAGGGGCAAACGATCTGACTGGTTTTCCTCACCAAATCCGGGCAACTGTCGCCTGGCGGTGGTTGCTGTAGTTGATAGCGCTGCTACTTGTGGCACATCCTTTTCAGCGAAGAGACGGTTTACTGCTGAGATGAGATCTTCTGATTCCGACTGTTCTGCCCCAGCTTCTGATTCTTCAAATAGTAGACTGACTGATGAGATGACATTGTCTTGGTCCGGGTTTTCAGTATCCTCTTCAGCCCTTTTCTTCTTGCTGGGCCGCTGCTCTTCTAAAACTTGATAAGCTGATCTTGATGCTTCTGTTTTGGTGTTATACCCGGGCTGGATGGGCGCTTTGATGAAGTGCTCATATAGGGACCAGATGAGTGGACCATGATCCGATTGTGAAGGGGATGAAAAAGCGGCCCATTCTGAATATCCAAGGCCACGCTTTGTGAATTTCTTGGTGGTGGCCACAGTCTTGGTTTGCCCTTGAAGATGAGCCCCCAGGCCTTTTCCTGATTGATAACCCAGCCTGAACATGATATCCCATCCTTTTGTATTTGCGTTCGCGCCCTTTCTGATTGCCATTACAGGTGGAGACCCAATTGGGCGGTTGGAAGAGAATGTATAAGCCCAAGTGTAGTTGACATCGAGCATCGAGATGATAGGCTTATTGGATGGCCATACTGACGGGAGCACCTTCTCAACAGCTTCTACTGTGGTGTTGTCGTCATACTCTTTACCTTGACTATCCGCCCTTGGAAGGGGAACTTCAGACACTGATGCGCTATAGATGGCACTGCCCCTAACGATTCAATCCATGGGCGGCCCAAGATGGCCTTGTAAGTATGATCAATGTTCAGCACATAACTCCACAGAACACATGACGAGAGGGCCTAATTCTGCCTGCAGAGTGATGACCCCGTGACAGGCACGCCGCGAATTGTCATATGCAGCAATAGTGGTAGGCGTGGGCTGCAATTGACGTTCCGATACGTTGCAAGCTCTAAGAGTGCTTAGTGGACATACATTAATGGAGGCTCCCGTGTCCACCAGAGCCGCATCGACTGCCACTTTATTTATGGTAAGAGTCACACACAGGGGCATTTTCCTGGCTTCGGGGGCGGCCAACTCGCCATCAGAGAAGGTAATGGTGGGTCCTCTGTTCACTATTGAGAGTACTGAGGGTAGGTTGTCCGGATTCATGTCCTCGCTGACCATGACCTTCTGCAAAAAAGTTCTAAGCGCATCTTGGTGAGTCTGTGATCTCTTAATGAGCTCCAATATGGAGATCTTGGCGGGAGTTTGATCAAGGTGTTTTAGGATGTCATATTGAGTTCCCGGCGCCGGATCAATCTCTTCTGTTTCTTATTGCTGCTGGTTGTTGGTTTGCTGTCCTGGCATAGGCATGGATGCGTTAGGATACATCCGATGAAACATTCGCCCTCCGGAGGGTGAGGTTATGGTGGAGTGGAGGGGTTGTGGTGTCAAGGACAGAGGGGTTGGCTAGTAGAGGTGCTGGCATAGGGAGAAAGGGGTGTTGCTTGGTGGAGGAATGATGGGTGAGGTGACGAGGAAATATGATGGTGAGGTGATGGTGGCAATGTGGGGTGTAAGGGAAGGAGGTGTGGTGGATATAGGTGTGGGAGCAGTGGGCGTGACGTGAGAAATAACCAGGAGTTGGCCTACCTCATGATCGTCATCGAAGACCCACTGGGCTTCTGGTGATGCATGGTGGATAACGGGGTTAACATGCGCGGGCGGAGGAGGTGGTGGAGCTGGTTGAGGGTTCGGAGCAGGTTGATGTTGTGGCATGGGGTTACGGATTATGCCTAGATCGTTCGCCGGCTGCTGCGGCTGCTGCTATTGTTACTGTTGCTGGTATTGCTGTTGGAAAGGCTGGTATTGCTGTTGTTGTTGTTGTTGCTGTTGTTGCTGCGGCTGCTGTCGCCTCTGTTGTTGCTGCTGTTGCCTCTGGCCTTGCTGGTCCCTCAGAGTTTGGATCAACTCTTCATTTCTGCCCAATCAATCTGATTCTGCTCATGGAGATCGTATATCATGTCTCGGAATTGGAAGCAATCGGACACATTGTGGCCTGGATGACGATGATAGATGCAATACTTTGTTTGATCGACCGCCATATTCCAATTTGCCTTCTCAGGAGGGAGTCTTAAGGCATTTAGAGACATGAGGGCTGCAAAGACATCAGCTAGAGATTCGGGTAATGGAGGGTATTGGGCCCTCTTGGGCCCATTGGGTTTCCTGGGGGCATAACCATTTTGAGGTGGAGGGACCTGGGAGTATTGGCGCTGATCTTGAGGAGGATTTGTCCTTGGGGAGGCGCTGCCTATTGTTGTTGTTGTTCCAAGACTGTTGGGCTTGTTGGGTATAGGGGGACCTACCTACTGGGCCTTGGGGATTGCTAACGGCACCTACTGTTCATTGGTCTGGATCCCCTCGGTGACTGGGCCTTGCGACTTTTTAACATAACGGGCCTTGGGGGTCTCGAACATGGAATGTATAGGCGAGTCCTTGAGTTGGGTTTGAATGAAACGGGCTCGACTATACAATTGGTGCATGGTAGAGATGTCGTTCATGGCCAAAATAGTTCGGTAGGTGGGCGTGGCATTGGAGATCAACAGCTTTACTTTCTCCTCCTCAGGCATCGGGCAACGGACTTTGGCGGCCAATGAGCGCCACCGGTCAGCATAGGTGGAGAAATCCTCTTCTGGTTTCATCTTCTCAGCTACCAATCCACAAAAGAATACTCGGGTCCCACCCGATCTTGAAACTGCTGCAGAAACCTTTCTTGGACGACTTGGAAATCCTCGGCTTCCTCGGGAGGCAAAGAATAGAACCACTCTAAGGCTGGACCATCTAATGATTTCCTGAACAAATGTGCCATGAGATGGCGGTCATACTTGTGTGGCCCCCATTCATAGACGAAGTCTTTCAGACGAACATAGGGGTCCCCTACCCCAGAGTATCGACAATATACAGGGAGCTCGGACTGGGGAGGTACCCGGAGATATTGGAAGGATGGGAGGGCAATGTCAGCTACCTTCCAAGGATCAATTTGCCTCCGGAGGTCATGAAGCTCCTTCTTCATACTTGTCCATTCCACCAAGAAATCAGAAGGAGATTGGACCTGATGCGTAGGGACAAGGGAGCATGGCCGCTCGAAGGAGTGAGACCTCTCGTGAGGAAGCGGAGCTGGTTCGGCCGTATAATATGTAGTGGGAGGAGACCGAGGTCGAACATCTCGTGGGGGGAGGTAGCTTGGTTCTGAAAAATGAATGGCCCGAGGACGGAGAGGTGTGGGGTCTGCTCCAGACGAAGAAAGGTGAGGGGCTGAAGCGACGCGGACGGAGGACTCCGCCGGTCGGGCTGGATTTTGACCCCGGGGAGATAACGGTTGTTTCCCCTTGGCAGCAGCTATGAACTCTCGGACTTGGTCCGGAGTGAGGTGAGGAAGGAGCTGGCTGAATTGAGAGTGAGGGTCATCATCCCCGGGAGGGGAAGGAGGACGGGATTGGATTCCAGTAATGGAGGGAGGCTGGATATGCCCCGGGAGAGTGGCCATGGAAGGTTGGGCCACTTCCTCGAGCAAACCAAGGGGTAGGGCATCGTCGGCAAGGACGCGAAATTGGTCCATGTCGAAGAGGGGATTATGATAAAGCACGAGGATCGGAGGGGACTGACTCGATCTCCCTAAACAATGACGCATACACCCTCCAACCAAATTTGGGGGGGGCACACCTAAACTCTATCACGACAGAAAGACAGAGGGGAGAAGGGGGATCAAAGCACTCAAGTTATTATGCTTACAACGCAAATTTCTTAAGATTCGAACTTGACCTTTTAAGTGAATTGATTAAAGAGATGTCACGGTCATGCGGTCCCTGATAGGAATGGACTCAAGTGCTCCGGTATGACTAAGGATGGTATACACTCACGCGGGGTGATTCAAACTAAGGTACAACAGGTACAACCAGCCCGGCGAACCGCAACGTGCGTACGGCCACGGGGACTTACGGAGGTCCTCGGAAGGTGGGCCCGAGTCAGCCTACGAGTGCTCGTAGGTGAGAGGACTCACTCAACCAAGGGGGAATCTAACCAAATGGGGTGAACAGCGTATGCAAGGGACTAAATGTATGCAAGAATGAAGATGAGGAGCAAACAGGGTGACAAAGAAGTCCTCGGGCAGAGTCGCGACGGCAGATACGCCGCGACCCTATCGCGACAGAGCGGGCTGCCGCGATAAAGACAGAGGCCCGAACACACTCTGAGTCACCAACCCAATTCAAACAGACTATCCTACAAAACTAAGGAACACCAAGGGAAACTATAATGATACAACATGAATCAGGGAGCATACAGAAACCGATTCATGGCTGAAAGCAAGAACATACAAGGCAAACCTGCTAACGCGTCGCCTGTCCAAACCGCGACCAGGTCGCGTCCACTCGTCCGACCGCGATAGGAACTGGAATCTTACAGATGAAATTAAACGGGAAATCCGAACCCTAACAGGATGTTATCAGACAGAAACACGAGCAAACATCATCTAAGCCATGTAACAACGACGCATGCTCTCATGGGCAATGAACAAAGAAGGCAAAGGGACTAGCAAACCCTAACCTGAAGACGCGTCCCCCTTGTGCGACGCGAACTTGTCGCGACACCGCGATCGGTCGCGACAATGACAGAGCGAAAAAAAATACAGGGACTAAAGAACAGAACTCTAACAAGACACTATGATGACAAACAACAGGAAACATGGCAAGCAGACAATCAAAAATCTACGAGGGTGGCAGTGAAGGTCCCACCGTGATCGCCAAAAGGTGTAATCACAGGGATTGTACCCCCCTCAACACAGACATGAATATCAAATTTGATGGCATGGAAAATAGGAAAGTGATCGCCACCTAGATAAGTTGCCTTTTGATGTGGAAGGACAATGGCTAACTTAAACTAGGAAAAAGGAAGAGAACAGGAAGACTGACCTGATGTCGCGGTCGTCATGGCCGCCGCGTCTCTGGTATCGCGTCAGTGGAAACTGACGCGTCTATGTCGCGTCACCCGAGGCCGTCGCGTTCTCTGAATGCGGGAGAATGGGTGTTGTGACCTTCTTCTAGTCCTCCAGCCGGCCAGAGTACCAGAGCTTCTCGTAGACCTTGTTTGCTTGCCTGCCAATCAAAAGAAAACACAAAGAAAAGACCCTATTAGAACATGTAAAGTGTAGTATTTATTCTAAAAGATGAAATGAGACGGGGGATCATGGTGGGAACGCACCTGGGGTGGTTTTAAACCCCTGTGGGTGTAGGAAAACGTGGGTGGATAATAGATGTGCTCTATTTAAAAACAACATAAAAAATGCATGTAGAAATAGAAAAGAGGGAAGGGGGAGATGATGAGCCCCATTAGGGCGACTTCCTGGCGTGGATGCAGCTCCAATGATTCGCGAAGAGGTCCTGGAGATTGTTAAAGTCGCCCTCTTCACGTTCCTTGCTCCATTGATGGTGAGATGAGTGAGTTGTGAGGAGTGGAATATGAAGGAAATGATGGGAATGAGTGGCTGCGTGGCTAAGTCTTGTTCAGAGGAAATTTTGGCAGCCCTTCGGGGTGATCATGAGGCTCCGCTCGTCCATGAGGAGGGGCCTTGCTTATATAGAGCTTGGAGTGAGAAAATTAGGTATTATCTCCTCAAAAGATGTGGAAATTAAAAATAGGGGATAAAGCTCTATCAAAATCGGATGTAGAGTCCTTAGGGGAGCTTAGGAGAGTCCCTAGGGCCAAGGATCCGCTCAAGGGGTCGGGATAACCCTCTTAGACCAAGTCAAAGTTCATGGGAGGATAAATAGGATGTGGTACGGAGGCCAGAGATCTCGGTCCTTGTCGCGTCAGATCGTAGGGTCGCGACTAGAGACGCGTCGGTGCGGGGGGACGCGACAGCACTGCCCACGTGCATGGATAATGCATGGGCTGTCGCGGCGGCCTAACCCGTCGCGACTATAGTCGCGGCGCCACGATGCGTCGCGACAAGGAACCTGAATTATCTTGGATTATTCTCTCTAACCACATGCTAAAATAGGAGTCAAATCCTCTAAGGACTCTTTCAAATGATAGATTTCGTGATTTCAAGGCATTTTTAATGGATTAATGGGCTCAAATCAAGGCAAATGATGGGCTCAAGGTGAGTGACCAATTAGGGGCCCACTAAGATAGCAAGAAATGTGGTTCAACCTAATAGTCATAATTGGGTGTCTACAGTCATTTTCACCCACCCGGTCGTGTCGGAGTGAACGGCACGGCGATCAGATCCCTATTTGGGATTTTGGACCCCCGGGTTGTGTGTTTTGACCCTTTAGACTCAGGCTTTTTTTAGATCTATCATTTCAACGCCCAACCCAATCCGGGAATCCAAATTAGATTCCGTCAGTTCGCACACGTCACTTTATCCCACCCAGTCATGTCGGAGCAAACGGCACGCCGATCGGATCCCTATTTGGGTTTTTGGAACCCCGGGTTATGTATTTTGACCCTTTAGACTCAGGTTTTTTTTAGATCCATCATTTCAACGCCCAACCCAATCCGGGAATCCAAATTGGATTCTGTCAGTTCGCACACATCACTTTCACCCACCCGGTAGTGTCGGAGCGAACGGCACGCCGATCAGATCCCTATTTGGGATTTTGGACCCCCGAGTTGTGTGTTTTGACCCATTAGACTCAGTTTTTTTTTAGATCCGTCATTTCAACGACCAACCCAATCCGGGAATCCAAATTGGATTCCGTTAGTTCGCACACGTCACTTTCACCCACCCGGTCGTGTCGGAGCGAACGACACGCCGATCAGATCCCTATTTGGGATTTGGACCCCCGAGTTGTGTGTTTTGACGCTTTAGACTCAGGTTTTTTTTTAGATCCATCTTTTCAATGCCCAACCCAATCCGGGAATCCAAATTGGATTCCGTCAGTTCGCACATGTCACTTTAACCCACCCAGTCGTGTCGGAGCGAACGGCACGCCGATTGGATCCCTATTTGGGTTTTTGGACCCCCGGGTTATGTATTTTGACCCTTTAGACTCAGGTTTTTTTTAGATCCGTCATTTCAACGCCCAACCCAATCCGAGAATCCAAATCGGATTCCGTCAGTTCGCACACGTCACTTTCACCCACCCGATCGTGTCGGAGCGAACGACACGCCTATCAGATCCCCATTTGGGATTTGGACCCCCGGGTTGTGTGTTTTGACCCTTTAGACTCAGGTTTTTTTTAGATCCGTCATTTCAACGCCCAACCCATCCGGGAATCCAATTGGATTCCGTTAGTTCGCACACGTCAGTTTCACCCACCCGGTCGTGTCGGAGTGAACGGCACGCCAATCAGATCCCTATTTGGGATTTTGGACTCCCGAGTTGTGTGTTTTGACCCTTTAGACTCAGGTTTTTTTTTAGATCCGTCATTTCAACGCCCAATCCAATCCGGGAATCCAAAATGGATTCCGTCAGTTCGCACACGTCACTTTCACCCACCCAGTCGTGTCGGAGTGAACGGCACGACGATCAAATCCCTATTTGGGATTTTGGACGCCCGGGTTGTGTGTTTTGACCCTTTAGACTCAGTTTTTTTTAGATCCGTCATTTCAACACGCCCAACCCAATTCGGGAATCCAAATTGGATTCTGTTAGTTCGCACACGTCACTTTCACCCACCCGGTCGTGTCGGAGTGAAAGACACGCCGATCAGATCCCTATTTGGGATTTTGGACCCCCGAGTTGTGTGTTTTGACCCTTTAGGTTCAGGTTTTTTTTAGATCCGTCATTTCAACGTCCAACCCAATCCGGGAATCCAAATTGGATTCCGTCAGTTCACACACGTCACCTTAACCCACCCAGTCGTGTCGGAGCAAACGGCACACCAATCGGATCCCTATTTGGGTTTTTGGGCCCTCAAGTGGTGTGTTTTGACCGTTTAGACAATGGTTTTTTTTAAATCCGTCATTTCAAAGCCCAACCCAATCCGGAATCCAAATTGGATTCCGTCAGTTCGCACACGTCACTTTAACCCACCCAGTCGTGCCGGAGCGAATGGCACGCCGAACGGATCCCTATTTGGGTTTTTGGACCCCCGGGTTATGTATTTTGACACTTTAGACTCAGGTTTTTTTTAGATTCATCATTTCAACGCCCAACCAATCCGGGAATCCAAATTGGATTTCGTCTGGTCGCACACGTCACCTTAACCCACCCAGTCAGTGTCGGAGCAAACGACACACCGATCGAATCCCCTTAGACTCACGGTTTTTTAGTTTCGTCATTTCAACGCCCAACCGAATCCGGGAATCCAAATGGATTCCGTTAGTTCGCACACGTCACTTTCACCCACCGGTCGTGTCGGAGCGAACGGCACGCCGATCGGATCCCTATCTGGGTTTTTGGACCTCCGAGTATGTATTTTGACCCTTTAGACTCAGGTTTTTTTTAGATTCATCATTTCAACGCCCAACCCAATCAGGGAATCCAAATTGGATTCTGTCAGTTCGCACACGTCACTTTCACCCACCCGGTTGTGTCGGAGCGAACGACACGCCGATCAGATCCCTATTTGGGATTTTGGACCCCCGAGTTTTGTGTTTTGACCCTTCAGACTCATTTTTTGTTTAGATCCGTCATTTCAACGCCCAACCCAATCCGGGAATCCAAATTGGATTCCGTCAGTTCGCACACGTCACTTTAACCAACCCAGTCGTGTCGGAGCGAACGGCACGTCGATCGGCTCCCTATTTGGGTTTTTGGACCTCCGAGTTATGTATTTTGACCCTTTAGACTCAGGTTTTTTTTAGATTCGTCATTTCAACGCCCAACCCAATCCAGGAATCCAAATTGGATTTCGTCAGTTCGCACACGTCACTTTCACCCACCCGTTCGTGTCGGAGCGAACGGCACGCCGATCAGATCCCTATTTGGGATTTTAGACCCCCGAGTTGTGTGTTTTGACCCTTTAGACTCATTTTTTGTTTAGATCCGTCATTTCAACGCCCAACCCAATCCGGGAATCCAAATTGGATTCCGTCAGTTCGCACACGTCACTTTAACCAACCCAGTCGTGTCGGAGCGAACGGCACGTCGATCGGATCCCTATTTGGGTTTTTGGACCTCCGAGTTATGTATTTTGACCCTTTAGACTCAGGTTTTTTTTAGATTCGTCATTTCAACGCCCAACCCAATCCGGGAATCCAAATTGGATTTCGTCAGTTCGCACACGTCACTTTCACCCACCCGGTCGTGTCGGAGCGAACGGCATGCCGATCAGATCCCTATTTGGGATTGTGGACCCTCGGGTTGTGTGTTTTGACCCTTTAGACTCAGGTTTTTTTTAGATCCGTCATTTCAACGCCCAACCCAATCGGGGAATCCAAATTACATTCCGTCAGTTCGCACACGTCACTTTAACCCACCCAGTCGTGTCAGAGCGAACGACACGTCGATCGGATCCCTATTTGGGTTTTTGGACCCCCGGGTTATGTATTTTGACCCTTTAGACTCAGGTTTTTTTTAGATCCGTCATTTCAACGCCCAACCCAATCCGGGAATCCAAATTGGATTCTGTCAGTTCGCACACGTCACTTTCACCCACCCGGTCGTGTCGGAGCGAACGACACGCCGATCAGATCCCTATTTGGGATTTTGGACCCCCGAGTTTTGTGTTTTGACCCTTCAGACTCATTTTTTGTTTAGATCCGTCATTTCAACGCCCAACCCAATCCGGGAATCCAAATTGGATTCCGTCAGTTCGCACACGTCACTTTAACCCACCCAGTCGTGTCGGAGCGAACGGCACGCCGATCGGATCCCTATTTGGGTTTTTGGACCTCCGGGTTATGTATTTTGACCCTTTAGACTCAGGTTTTTTTTAGATTCGTCATTTCAACGCCCAACCCAATCCGGGAATCCAAATTGGATTTCGTCAGTTCGCACACGTCACTTTCACCCACCCGGTCGTGTCGGAGCGAACGGCACGCCGATCAGATCCCTATTTGGGATTTTGGACCCCCGAGTTGTGTGTTTGACGCTTTAGACTCAGGTTTTTTTTAGATCCATCTTTTCAATGCCCAACCCAATCGGGAATCCAAATTGGATTCCGTCAGTTCGCACATGTCACTTTAACCCACCCAGTCGTGTCGGAGCGAACGACACGCCGATCAGATCCCTATTTGGGATTTTGGACCCCCGAGTTGTGTGTTTTGACCCTTTAGACTCAGGTTTTTGTAGATCCGTCATTTCAACGCCCAACCCAATCCGAGAATCCAAATCGGATTCTGTCAGTTCGCACACGTCACTTTCACCCACCCGATCGTGTCGGAGCGAACAACACGCTATCAAATCCCCATTTGGGATTTGGACCCCGGGTGTGTGTTTGACACTTTAGACTCAGGTTTTTTTAGATCCGTCATTTCAACGCCCAACCCAATCCGGGAATCCAAATTGCATTCCGTCAGTACGCACACGTTAGTTTCACCACCCGGTTGTGTCGGTGTGAACGGCACGCCGATCAGATCCCTATTTAGGATTTTGGACCCCCGAGTTGTGTGTTTTGACCCTTTAGGTTCAGGTTTTTTTTAGATCCGTCTTTTAAACGTTCAACCCAATCCGGGAATCCAAATTGGATTCCGTCAGTTCACACACGTCACCTTAACCACCAAGTCGTGTCGGAGCAAACGGCACACAATCGGATCCCTATTTGGGTTTTTGGGCCCTCAAGTGGTGTGTTTTGACCCTTTAGACAATGGTTTTTTTAAATCCGTCATTTCAAAGCCCAACCCAATCCAGGAATCCAAATTGGATTCCGTCAGTCGCACACGTCACTTTAAACCACCCAGTCGTGCCGAAGCGAACGGCACGCCGATCGGATCCCTATTGGGTTTTTGGAACCCCGGGTTATGTATTTTGACACTTTAGACTCAGGTTTTTTTAGATTCGTCATTTCACGCCCAACCCAATCCGGGAATCCAAATTGGATTCTTCTGGTCGCACACGTCACCTTAACCCACCCAGTCAGTGTCGGAGCAAACGACCACCGATCGAATCCCCTTAGACTCACGGTTTTTTAGTTTCGTCATTTCGACGCCCAACCAATCCGGGAATCCAAATTGGATTCCGTCAGTTCGCACACGTCACTTTCACCCACCCGGTCGTATCGGAACGAACGGCACGCCGATCGGATCCCTATCTGGGTTTTTGGACCTCCGAGTTATGTATTTTGACCCTTTAGACTCAGGTTTTTTTAGATTCGTCATTTCAACGCCCAACCCAATCAGGGAATCCAAATTGGATTCGTCAGTTCGCACACGTCACTTTCACCCACACGGTGTGTCGGAGAGAACGGCACGCCGATCAGATCCCTATTGGGATTTGGACCCTCGGGTTGTGTGTTTTGACCCTTTAGACTCAGGTTTTTTTAGATCGTCATTTCAACGCCCAACCCAATCGGGGAATCCAATATTATTCCGTTAGTTCGCACACGTCACTTTAACCCACCCAGTCGTCAGAGCGAACGACACGTCGATCGGATCCCTATTGGGTTTTTGGACCCCCGGGTTTGTAATTTAACCCTTTAGACTCAGGTTTTTTTAGATCCGTCATTTCAACGCCCAACCCAATCGGGGAATCCAAATCGGATTCCGTTAGTTCGCACACGTCACTTTCACCCACCCGGTCGTGTCGGAGCGAACGTACACGCATCAAGATCCCTATTTGGGTTTTTGGACCCCCGTGTTATGTATTTTGAACCTTTAGACCCAGGTTTTTTTTAGATCCGTCATGTCAACGCCAACCCAATCTGGGAATCCAAATTGGATTCCGTCAATTCGCACACGTCACTTCGTCACCCACCCGGTCGTGACGGAGCAAACGGCACGCCGATCAGATCCCTATTTGGGATTTTGGACCCCCGAGTTGTGTGTTTTGACCCTTCAGACTTAGTTTTTGTTTAGATCCGTCATTTCAACGCCCAACCCAATCGGGGAATCCAAATTACATTCCGTAAGTTCGCACACGTCACTTTAACCCACCCAGTCGTGTCAGAGCGAACGACACGTCGATCGGATCCCTATTTGGGTTTTTGGACCCCCGGGTTATGTATTTTGACCCTTTAGACACAGGTTTTTTTAGATCCGTCATTTCAACGCCCAACCCAATCCGGGAATCCAAATTGGATTCTGTCAGTTCGCACACGTCACTTTCACCCACCCGGTTGTGTCGGAGCGAACGACACGCCGATCAGATCCCTATTTGGGATTTTGGACCCCCGAGTTTTGTGTTTTGACCCTTCAGACTCATTTTTTGTTTAGATCCGTCATTTCAACGCCCAACCCAATCGGGGAATCCAAACTACATTCCGTCAGTTCGCGCACATCACTTTAACCCACCCAGTCGTGTCAGGGCGAACGACACGTCGATCGGATCCTATTTGGGTTTTTGACCCCGGGTTATTTATTTTGACCTTCAGACTCAGGTTTTTTTAGATCCATCATTTCAACGCCCAACCCAATCCGGGGATCCAAATCGGATTCGTCAGTTCGCACACGTCACTTTCATAAACCCGGTCGTGTCGGAGCGAACGGCACGCCGATCAGATCCCTATTTGGGATTTGACCCCCGGGTTGTGTGTTTTGACCCTTTAGACTCAGGTTTTTTTTAGATCCATCATTCAACGCCCAACCCAATCCGGGAATCCAAATTGGATTCTGTCAGTGTGCACACGTCACTTTCACCCACCCGGTCGTGTCGGAGCGAATGGCACACCGATCAGATCCCTATTGGGATTTTGGACCCCAGAGTTGGGTTTTGACCCTTTAGACTCATTTTTTTTTAGATCCGTCATTTCAACGCCCAACCCAATCGGGGAATCCAAATTGGATTCCGTTAGTTTGCACATGTCACTTTCACCCACCCGGTCGTGTCGGAGCGAACGACACGCCGATCAGATCCCTATTGGGATTTTGGACCCCCGAGTTGTGTGTTTTGACGCTTTAGGCTCAGGTTTTTTTAGATCCGTCATTCAACGTCCAACCAATCGGGGAATCCAAATGGATTCCGTCAGTTCGCCACGTCACCTTAACCCACCTAGTCGTGTCGGAGCAAACAACACACCGATCGGATCCCTATTTGGGTTTTTGGGCCCCCAAGTTGTGTGTTTTGACCCTTTAGACAATGGTTTTTTTTAGATCCGTCATTTCAACGCCCAACCCAATCCGGGAATCCAAATTGGATTCCGTTAGTTCGCACACGTCACTTTCACCCACCCGGTCGTGTCGGAGCGAACGGCACGCCGATCAGATACCTATTTGGGATGTGGACCCCCCGAGTTGTGTGTTTTGACGCTTTAGACTCAGGTTTTTTTTAGATCCATCTTTTAATGCTCAACGCAATCCAGGAATCCAAATTAGATTCTGTCAGTTCGCACATGTCACTTTAACCCACCCAGTCATGTCGGAACGAACGGCACGCCGATTCGATCCCTATTTGGGTTTTTGGACCCCCGGGTTATGTATTTTGACCCTTTAGACTCAGGTTTTTTTTAGATCCGTCATTTCAACGCCCAACCCAATCCGAGAATCCAAATCGGATTCCGTCAGTTCGCACATGTCAATTTCACCCACCCGATCGTGTCGGAGTAAACGTCACGCCTATCAGATCCCTATTTGGATTTGGACCCCCGAGTTGTGTGTTTTGACCCTTTAGACTCAGGTTTTTTTTTAGATCCGTCATTTCAACGCCCAACCCAATCCGGGAATCCAAATTGGATTCCGTCAGTTCGCATACGTCACATTCACCCACCCGGTCTTGTCGGAGTGAACGGCACGCCGATCAGAACCCTATTTGGGATTCTGGACTCCCGATTTGTGTGGTTTGACCATTTAGACTAAGGTTTTTTTTTAGATCCGTCATTTCAACGCCCAATCCAATCCGGGAATCCAAAATGGATTTCGTCAGTTCGCACACGTCACTTTCACCCACCCGGTCGTGTCGGAGTGAACGACACGGCGATCAGATCCCTATTTGGGATTTTGGACTTCCGAGTTGTGTGTTTTGACCCTTTAGACTCAGGTTTTTTTTTAAATCCGTCATTTCAACGCCCAATCCAATCCGGGAATCCAAAATGGATTCCGTCAGTTCGCACACGTCACTTTAACCCACCCAGCGTGGCAGAGAGCGAACGACACGTGAAGGATCCCTATTTGGGTTTTTGGACCCCCGGGTTATGTATTTTGACCCTTTAGACTCAGGTTTTTTTTAGATCCGTCATTTCAACGCCCAACCCAATCCGGGAATCCAAATTGGATTTCGTCAGTTCGCACACGTCACTTTCACCCACCCGGTCGTGTCGGAGCGAATGACACGCCGATCAGATCCCTATTTGGGATTTTGGACCCCCGAGTTTTGTGTTTTGACCCTTCAGACTCATTTTTTATTTAGATCTGTCATTTCAACGCCCAACCCAATCCGGGAATCCAAATTGGATTCCGTCAGTTCGCACACGTCACTTTAACCCACCAGTCGCGTCGGAGAGTGGAACGACACGCCGATCGATCCCTATTTGGGTTTTTGGACCTCCGGGTTATGTATTGACCCTTAGACTCAGTTTTTTTTAGATTCGTCATTTCAACGCCCAACCTAATCGGGGAATCCAAATTACATTCTGTCAGTTCGCACACGTCACATTAACCCACCCAGTCGTGTCAGAGCGACGTCACGTCGATCGGATCCCTATTTGGGTTTTGGACCCCCGGGTTATGTATTTTGACCTTTAGACTCAGGTTTTTTTTAGATCCGTAATTTCAACGCCCA
>JACBKR010002309.1:0-35760 GCA_014218235.1 Colocasia esculenta
ACAGTGGAAAAATAACAATCGATTAGGCAACACAAAGCAAGATGCCACAAAACAAAGAAATCTTGGACCTAAATCGTACCCACGAACCTAGTATCCTTAACAAGTGCGTAGAGCGGAGATAGGAGAAATGGATACACACCACAAAGACACAAGGATTTTTAAGTGGTTTGGCAACACAAAAAGTGTGCCTACATCTACCCCTCATAATAGTGAGGTCTACACACTTATCTTGTTTAAGCAGGTACAAGACAAACAAAATCATCCCCCCCCCCCCCCACACACACACACACGGACAAACATCCAGATTACACACACGGCCAAACACAGACACATGTATGCCACAAGGACAACACACACACACGTTGTTCAGATTGAGAGAACAAATGCAGATAGCAGGAATAACAAATAGACAGTATGAACGAATTCCCTGTGTCAACTTCAGCCAGAATTCAGATTTAACGCTTAAAGTAGAACATTCGATGCAGACAACACGGTAGCTTGGCAGATGTAGAAGTGTTCCAGATGTAGCACACAATCTAGAAACTACTTGAACATCATCAACGGCTTAAAGGGATGCCAACTATCTTTTGGTACAATCTCCACGTGATCTGCAAGCTTCAACTCTTCCAGGGATTCAAGCACAGATACGACCTTTGTTCTTGTAGAATATGAGGACGAATTGGCTCCTTCGTCCCAATGATGGTAACATGTTGAATATATAGTTCCCCAACAATGCCTCGTTTTATAGCAAGAATCCATGCTTGGAAGGACACGAATTTGGCCTTGATGAATTTGGAAACTCCGCAATGGTCGACTGCTGCGACCATGTCAGTCGATCAGACCAACATCCTTCTGTCTACAGAATGCCCTGTGTAAAACTGTCGAAAGGCCCTACATCCATCGGTCGACCAGACCACTTGCGCAGACTACTACCCTGTGCGCTCTGAAAAAACCTCTCAGCCGAACTATCACCCAACGGTCGACCGGACCTCCAACAATTCAGTTTCCTGAAGCTCTCCTCCAGCCTTACCATCCTTGATCAATGTGCCATTGAAGCACACATAACTAGGCCATTTAAACACCTATTCTTTCAAACTTAGGTTAGATCCTCAAAATCAATGTAGAAACAAACTGGTGAAGCCATGTATATCTCACTCACTGGAACATTCAAATATGTTCAAAACTCATTAGCTCATACAAGTGTTTATGATCATCAAAATTTCTTAGACATCAATCTTTTCTTTTTTGATGATGACAAAATATTTTTATATTTTTTTAATTACAAAACTAAAAATATGAACTTTCAGATTTTTGAGTTGTCAGGATTTTTATTTTTCATCCATTTTCTTTTCTCTCTCTTTCTCCCCCCTTAGATTTGATCGAGAGTAATTCAGACAACATGTTGATTGCACATAATATCAAAATTGCATTTGATACCAAACAGTCTGTTCATTCAATCGTTCTCAAGCACAATCAAGAAGGATATGAACTTGTAAACATAGCACAAAGATGAGCTTGATTCTCTTTCTGAATTTTTTTCATATACATCTATTTTAGGATTTTCTGACGTTTGACACATGCATGCATGCAAGCAAGCATGCACAACATGCATACATATATATACTTAAAGAAAGTATAATAAAAACATACTACGACTTCTTCTCCCTCTTTGAAATCATAAAAAAGAGGAGGTGGAGGGGATAAAAGAGATGCATAAAGACTCAAACTCAAGGAAGCTACTATAGTGAATCAGTGGATGGAGAACAGATCATGGATAGGTGCACTACGTACGGTGGTGTCTAATCCCGAGAAGAACAGTTCAGTGCCTTCAATAGGCTCAAATGGTTGCTTGGGTTTGCCTCATTTCTGCCATGTCTTGAGAAAGAGACGCCACCGCATCAGTAATTTGTCCGACTACTCCCTCTAATGCCATGAATCACACATCCATCTGGCGGGAACCATCACGAACAACCTCGGTCAAGTCACGGTAGTCGGGATCTACTGCCAGTGCTGGAAATTGAACATCCATTTGTTCAGGTGCTTGAGCTGGACCCACATCAAGCTCATCCTCCCCCACATTTTCTTCTTCTGTAGCTTCTTCACTATTTTCACCATTTGAAACTTTCTTCTGCAACTCTTGGCTGTAACATTGCCTTCAATTCTAAATCCCATGAATGGAAGGCACAAGTTCAAAAGGAACATCTGAAACATTAACCCCTATGTATTCAAATACTGTTGTAAGGGATGTTGCATATGGCAAAGATCTTCCTTGTTGCCAACATCAAAGATGGCAAATTATTTGGGATTCCATTAAACAGAGAATAGGACAGAAACTTATAAATCTGTGCAACTTCATCTCGACTTCCTCCCCTTGGATAAATTATAGTTGTGAGTATGTGATGCACAACTCGTTGAAACGAGGGAAATCTATTTGCATTCATGTGCATTGGAATTTCAAGGAAATTTGACTCATCTACATCAGTCATCAACGTGCATGCTTCTCTTTCAACATAACCTTGGTAAAGCAAAAATCCACTGCCGTCTCGTGGAAGACTAAGTGCGTGAGACAATAAACCTTCAGTTATAGTAAGATTGTGACCACACACACAAGTTTTCATCATCAATCTTTGTCATGTTCCCATAGAACTCATGCACTAATGATGAACAAAATCTGTTATGACGTGACATAAAATGCATCCATCCTTGAAGAATGATCATGTATTGAAGCATGGTGAACAACTCATATAAATCATCAAAGTCTACACAACATGACAATAATATCGTGTGAAGTGGAATCTGTGGTGCTTGGCTTAACCCCTCACTCGACTGTAGATTACGATGCCATGAAGCAACCTTCTTCCTTGGTGCCATTCCTTCTGGATGTACAGACACGGACGGTGAAGAATTCATCTTTCTAGAGAACTCCTCAAGAGATCTCTAGCATGACCCTGAGGCTCACCACGATGAGAGAGATGGGTGGGGAATGCGTCAAAGAGGTGGAACCTCGCCTAGGGCTCGGAGTTCCTTGGGGAAGGAATGAGGAACTCAATGGGCTGCTCAAGGGAAGGCTAGGGCGCTAAAGGAAGGTGAATGGTAGGGTAAGAGAGTCTCTCATACAAAGCCCTGCTTAATATGGAGCCTGTTTTGGTCAACTGGTGCAGCCAGTCGACCAGTTCATCCTTTTCAGTCGGGTTCGAAAATCGCATCGGTCAACTTCCGCGATGAGATCGATCGACCGATCCTAGTAGTGCGACAATTCTTCTGGGCAGTTCAATGTAAACTGACCGAGGGCTCTAGGATTGAGTCATCGTAAGGATTTTCTCAACCAACAGCCATGATGTGGTCGTGGTTTGGATCCTACAAACTTTTCTACGGCTGATTTTCAAGGGGTTTTTAAAAATAGCACATGCAATTCTCCCATAGAACTCTTCCCTATCACTTAGACACAACAACTGGACAACCTCTAGCCTAGACACTCCCTTTTTGTTTTTCAATTTTCACATTTTTTATTCCATTTTCTGAAACTTTCAAAAAAAAATTGTTTTCCGAGATAGCAATCATACTAACTATCATATAGCATATACAGAACAACACATTACATGAGTATCCATCAAAGACGTGAGGAGCAGATATAAAGATAGAAACACTCACCTTGCAATTTTTGTAGCGTTCCTTGAGATTTACCATATAACGCTGCAACATTCCATGTTTTAAGACACCTACATTCACAGATCTCTCATCTCGAAAATTTCGGTACCCAAAATTTTTTGGGTCCATTATGATTAATCTACTGTGAAAGGAGGTCTTTCTTTTTATCCAAACCAAATTCAAGTTACCCATATTTCTCTTTAATGAGCAAGTAGAATTTACACGACCATGTCTGTCATGCCCCCGAATTTAAGCAACGGAGGAAGAAAATCGAGGGACGCAACAAGTGCATATTCAGAGGCCATAAATAATAACTTATACAAGAAGTCCACAAATTCCATACTCAAAACTCTTTCATTAATCATCATAAATTGACTACCATAATCTCAAATGCCAAAATACAAACACTCTTTACTTACTAATCAATCTTTCTATCTCTCAAAGAAAGGTACAATTACAGTGAGGACTGCTCCCACATTGATTAACAGAAATGAATTGACAATCTATAGTGTGCTCCCTGCTCGGCGCACAAGCCCCATCCTTAAGCCTCAGTCCGTTTTCCATCGCCATCTGAAAATGTTAGGTAACTTAAGGAGCTTACGCTCAATAGAATTTACATATCAATGTGCGGGCAATGATATAAATGATTAGCATTTTAGCGAGCAGACTTTCAATGATGATGGAATGGCAGTTTAAGTAGGACAACAAACAAAAATCATATGACAAGAGAAAGATTCATGGTCAATGGGTTACATGGTGACTCATGAAATGGATTTACAATAGGGAGTAAACAATGGATTCAAGAACAAATACATAGCAAATGATCAAGGTAATGACTTTACTAGCAAGTTCGAATGGCTGGCCAGAGTGAATTACTCAATCAATTGCATGGCGGATCATGTAGTGACTTTAATAAGCAATGAACAAGGAATTCAAGAATAAAAACATATTATATGAACAAGAACTGGCCATATTCACAAATAACCAAATTCACATAATTAAATATATCATAGCAAATGAAGGCACTTTCAAATCTTGCACACATTCCGTTGTCATGCCACACACCACAAGTCTGTACTCCCCGGTAATAAGTACGTTGGGGTGCTCCTCAGGTCCAGACAGAGCCTTTATTTACACAGGCATTGATCATGGACCAAAGTCCCACATAGTGCCGATCACATAACATATTATGGCCACGGATTCCAAATGGAAACGCAAGTAACTAGTGTGATATTCTCACAAATTTCAAGGTACATGAGTTGCGCAAGAATAACAAGGAATATGAGTTTCAAGAGTGTAACAGATAGCAGCAACAAGGTCATGACAGGTAGTGAGGTAGGCAAGCTAATATCCACATAGGTTCCTATGAGTTTTTAGTTTACAAAGCAAGCAAGACTTTCAAGTTAAGAGTTCCAGATCAATCATATGAGAAGAAGATTAAATCAAGATTCTTAAGAGCACTTAGAATAAGGTTCAGGTGATTAAAGCTTTTCAGGTGTTTTAACAGTCTTTAGGGTACTGGATAGGCCCAGAACCTGATCTAACTAGACATACCAGAGGGAAGGATGGTTCTGGGAGGCTTAAAACTTGCGTTGAGGGCCGCCGGTGACCATTTAAAAGTTCTAAACAGTGACACGTGTTCCACAAGAACAAACAGAACATCGCACTAAACGACTTCTAGAGGACTTTCAAAATAACATCAGGGACAGATGACTACTATTTCAGGGATTAATAGGGTGTTTGGTTACAATTTTTTGTCTCTTTTTTCTCTAAAATTAAAAAAAAAGAGAAGACAAACACAATGAGGTGTTTGGTAAGTAGTTTTTTTTTTAGTGTAAAATTTTTATCTTATGTAAATCTCTTCCAAAAAAAAACAAGTCCTAACCTATTTTTATTTTAAAAGCACACAAACTCTCTCTCAACCTCCCCCCCCCCCCCCTCAACTGCGGCCCTCCTCTCCCCCCCCCCCAAACCCAGCCGCCCCCCCCCCAGGGCACCCCCCACCCCGCCGGGCACCCCCCCCAAACCCAGCCCCCCTCCCCCCACCCCGCGGGCACCCCCCCCCCCCCCAACCCCCACCGCCCCCCCACCCCCCCGCCCCCACTGCCCCCCCTCCCCAACCCAACCGCCCCCCCTGCACCGCCCCTCCCCCCACCCCGAGCACACCCCCCCCCCCCCCCCACCCCCCCGGCACTGCCTCCCCCCCTCCCCAAACCCAGCCCCCCCCCCCCAACCCCGCCCGGCACTGCCCCCCCCCCTCCCTCCCCAAACCCAACCGCCCCCTCCCCCCCCCGCAGCAGGGCACCCCCCCCCCCCCCAAACCCAGCCGCCCCCCCCACCCTGCCCGGCACTGCCCCCCCTCCCCAAACCCAACCGCCCCCCCTGCAGCCGCCCCCTCCCCCCACCCCGCAGGGCACCCCCCCCCCCCCCAAACCCAGCCGCCCCCCCACCCCGCCCAGCACATCCCCCCTCCCCAAACCCAACCGCCCCCCCTGCAGCCGCCCCCTCCCCCCCCCCGCAGGGCACCCCCCCCCCCCCCCCCCCCAACCCCGCCCGGCACTGGCCCCCCCCCCCCCCCCCTCCGCCAAACACCTCAACATAAATTTTAAAAATTTATTCATTTTTACCAAACACATAACAACATTTTTTTATAATTTTAAATTTAAAATTAAAGAGAACTCAACATCATTTTTTAAGTAGAAATAGTTTTTTTTTTTAAATTGCTCCCAAACACCCCATAAATAGTGAAAGAAGTCACTCTCTGAAAAGGAAACGGACTTGACTTACCACAAGAAAGTTGTGGAGATCCAAAGTAGCAGAACTCTAAGACTGTAGTTGTCAGTTGGAATCAAACATTCTAGGGATGCAGAAATCAAGAGATGGTGAAGGAAATTCTAATGCTAGGTAAAGGTCGAACACTTAATACTCTACATGACAAGAGCTAGGCAAAACAAGGGCAAATGAAGGCAGACTTGAAAACTTTCAGATGAGTTATGCTACATTATTTTTGTGCCCGAGAACACCTATCTTTGGTTACTTTCCAAATCTCTGGTTCCTTCAGATCGAAGCAGAGACAAGAGGAAGAAGAACTCCCAAAATCCCAAGCTTCAGGGTCGCCCCTAACCAAGGATGGCAGAGTCGGGTCGGGTGGCTGGGTCGGCCCTAGCCGATCCCGACCCCGAGTCGGGTCGGAGTCGGGCTGAGTCGGACAGTGGACTTTGCAAACCTAGTCTCGTGGGTGGGTGGGTGTCCCCCCCCCCCCACAAGTCGGGTCGCCAAGGGCCGACCCGACTCAGAGTCGGCCGACTTTGCCATCCATGCCCCTAACTCCAGGAGTTCCTCCAACTTTCAGCAACAAGAGAGGTTTTTGGGGTGGCCAAGAAGGGTCATATTATGTATTCGACTGGGGGTGGTACATAAAATAGTATTCAAAGACATATCGTATAGGAGTCATACCTACACACCCATACCTCTGTCAAAGATAGTCAAAGATTTCCCCATGCTTGGGCCATACCGATACACCCATACCCTCGCCCATACTAAGATTTGGCTTTTCACCACTACACACAGTAGACTCCCACCAGCACATAAGTCGACTTCCACCAACACACAAGTCGACTTCCCCCAACACACATGTCGACTTTCACTAATACAAATCTTTCCACCAGTACACAAGTCGACTTCCTCCAACACAAATGTTGACTTCCACCAATACAAGTCTTTCCACTAGTGCACAAGTCGACTTTCCCAACATAAAAGTCGACTTCCACCAATACACATGTCAACTTTCACCAGTACACATGTTGACTCCCTCCCCCGAAAGAAACATTTACCGTAGAGACCACTTGTCCCCAAAATTTTAAATCTCCAAGTAGTCCTGCCATGATTGATGAATAAAGTTTCCCTTTGATTGATGTTTAAGAGCAAACACTTAAAGGACGTTACAATTACTAAACAAGGTTCTGAAATCTTCTGATTAGTGTTACATAGTCGGATCAATTATTGAACAAACATTATGTAACCTTCCGATTAGTGTTATAGGCGTTCTGATTGCTGAACAAAGGTTCAGAATCCTTCTGATTGGTGTTATGGGCATTTTGATTGCTGAACAAAGGTCTAGCAGTCCTTCCGATTAGTGTTATGTGTATTCCGATTATTGAACAAAGGTTCAGCAATCCTATCGATTGGTGTTATGTGCATATCGATTATTGAACAAAAGTTCAGTGACCTTCCGATTACTAATATAAATGTTCTGATTACTAAACAAAGTTCAATAACCATTCCATTGGCTTATAAATGATCCGATTACCAAACAAAGGTCAGTAAACATTCTGATTGATGTTATGATTACTGAACAAAGGTTCAGTAAACATTCCGATCAGTGTTATGATTACTGAACAAAGTTCAGTAACCATCCAATTAGTGTTATAATCAGATTCCCAACCATTACTCTCTCATGAATTATTCACCTATGTTAATGGGCTCTTTTATTTATCGAATTCCTTTTAAAAATCTGGGTTACTACACCTCCGCTGTTTAATTATAAAATTATAATTCTCATTTCGTTTCATATCAATTTCCCACTATGATAAGATTTTTTTCCCATTGGTGGCTCTTTTACCTTAAAAATCCAATTTTGAACCCTTACTTAATTATTTCCACCTAATTATTCTATTTGCTTATGATTTAAAAATTCAGTTGTTACAATGTCACCATAATAATAGCATGTAACGTTCAACGGATGTGTTGTTGGAGGTAATACGTATATCTTCTTATACACAACTTGCTCACAAATAGAAAATGGCTTATTGACATTTGATTTCCTCCGATCACAATATGAATATGCATGAAAGACACGTGATGAGTTTTTAGCAAGATTTTTTGAATTTCTTTTAGCATGATATCGAAAAGCATGGTAACCACGAGATGGTTGCTTAGAGAAATTTTTAGCATTCTTTTAAGGAATCTTACCTTTGGTTTGAACATAAGATGTGGCAGGAACATTGATTGCATGAACAACTATTTTAGAATGAATATGTGATGTGCTGGAAACATTTGAAGCATGAACAAACGAGGTTCTAGTTTTAGACTCAAGAGACTTCTTTTTTTGAGGTTTATAGCCAAGACCGTATCTGTTAAAATTCACCTTAACACTCAACACGTCATTTAGGCTCTGTTTTCCCTTCATGAGTTTAGACACAGTGTTTTTTCCTTAATTGTGGCATTCAGCTTTTTCGTTTGATTTTCAGAGTTTCTTGAACTCTCCTCAAGCATGTGGATTTTTGTTTTTAGCTTCTCACTCTCAGTCTCAAGTTTCTTATTCTTTTCAAACACATTATTATCATGAAGTAAATTTTCAAGCTCTGTTATTGAATACTTCAATGATTCATTTTCATGCTTCAGTTATGAGGTTTCTTGTTCATCTAAAGCATCAAAGAATTCATGTTCCAGATGTGTGTTATCATTCCCCCTCACACTGGACGCGACAGGGAGGGGAGGGGGAACAAGGGGGTGTGGCACTGTGGGGGCTGCTAGACGTGGGGGAGGAGGGGGAAACATGAGGTGGGGGGCAACGGACGTGGCAGGGAGGGAACAGGGGGGTGTGCCGACCGTGCCAGGGGTGTGGGGGGCGCCAGAGGTGGGGGAGGAGGGGGAAACGGGGGGTGGGGGGCACCAGACGCGATGGGGAGGGGAGGGGGAACAAGGGGGTGTGGGCACTGTGGGGGCTTCTAGACGTGGGGGAGGAGGGGGAAACGGGAGGTGGGGGGCAACGGACGTGGCGGGGAGGGGAGGGGGAACAAAGGGGGTGTGCCGACCGTGCCAGGGCTCGCAATGGCCTTGGCACGACCAACCCTGCTTTAAGATTTCATTTTGTTTCATGAGTTCATCAACTTCATTTTGCAAAAGTTATTCAATTAACATGAGTCAGGTTTTCAAATCCATTCTCATACAAGCAAATTGTGTCTTTAAGAGAATCATTTTCATCGTTTAATTTGTCAAGCTTCAATTTTAATTCGCACACGAGGAACAAGCAGTATCATCATGCAAGACATTATTAAATTTCTTTTTCAAACTTTTATTTTCAGACTTAACTTTTTTGTTCTTTCACACTTAAGCATAGACCCTCAAAATCAACGTAGAAACAATATGGTGAAGCCATATATAGCTCATTCACTGAAACATTCAAATATGTTCAAAACTCATTAGCTCATACAAGTGTTGTTTGTGATCATCAAAATCTCTTAGACATCATGGAAGAAGATATACAAGAAGGAAAGAAGGATCAGAGGGTCTGAGATTGAGATTCTAGGGAAAACCCTCTGATGCCTAAGTTAGAACTATGCAAGAGATAGAGTAAAGAGTGTAAGTGATTTGAGATCACTACTCACAGTAGGATGAGTGTGGAATCTTGCATACCTCTAGCTGAAGGATTTCCTCTTAAATCTATGATGGTGATCAAGCCTCCCCCAACGGTCCCATGAACCGTAACTGCAGTTATGGCCAAGGTCATGGGCATAACCGTAGAATAGTAGCCAACATAAGCATTCATGCCCACTACAGGGATCGTGGGTGGTAACTGTGCCAATCATGGGTGACCCATCATTATCCTCTTCGAGGCTTTACTATCCCTAGGTAACCACCGTTCATGTGGGATCTACTAACCAGCTTATCAAGTAAGAGTGTCTGTCGCATCACTTCCATTGAGCAAAGGCTCCACCAGGTTAAGGACCTACCAGATTAAGTACCCTTCGGGCTATATGTTGTCGAGATAAGGTCTTCCAAGCTAAACCGGGTTAAGGATCTGCCGGACTAAGTACCCTTCAGGCTATATGTTGTCAGGATAAGATTTACCGGGCTAAAGTATGCCGGGATAAAGTGTGGAGTGTGAACCGAGCATACTTCTTGCCTTAGCACACGCCGAGACATTATCTCGGGAGCTACATTGTCGCCTCGGACTATCCTCTTGGCATTGATGTCGAGATAAGGGACACTCCTTTGGGTGACAAATTAGGTGCTCACGGCACTTCGTAGGCCTCGTTTGATAATTGGACTCTAGAAGGAAGGGTCCTGTTAACTAGGTTGTACCCATTGGGCTGAGCTTTAGTAACTTTACGAATTAGGCCAGAGGGGCGAGATTTCCCCACTCCAGCCAACTTTATGCACAAAAAGAGTGAAGCATGAACAACTTGTAGTTGGCTTTCAATGCTTGAAGTCGATGATGAATAATCACTACAGTCGAGCTTCTTCTCCTCTCCAGGTTCATTACAAGAAAAAAACTGTTTCGCGACAGAATTTAGCGACAGAAATTTATTAGTCACTAATCTGTCGCTACGTAGCGACAAACCCGTTTCTGTCGCTAAATAGAAATTAGCGGTGGATTAGCGGCGGCAAAATATCCGTCGCCATATCTGTCGCTATTTAGCAACGGATCAGCGACAGAATTTTTTTGTCGCTATTCCTTGGATAAATATATATAATTCTAAACAAAAAAAAAACCATTTTCCCCGCCCCCTGTCGCCGTTGCCCGTTCGCCGAGCGAGCCCTCGCCCCGTCGCCCCGAGCGCCCCGTCGTCATCGCCCTATCGCCGAGCGCCCCATCGTCGTCGCCCCGTCATCGTCTCCTCCCGTCACCGTCACCCCCTCGTCGAGTGCCCATCGTGGTCGCCCCCCTCACCGGTTAGTCTCTCTCCCTCTCTCCGTCACCCCTAGCCCCTACCCCCCTGCTCGTCGCCGTCCCCGTCACCCCCCCTTCCCCCACCCTTCCCCGACATGTGCCCCCCCCCTTCCCCCACACCTCCACCGGTATTTGACCCCAACAAAGTCGTGGTGCAGTCGCCATCCTCCGAAAGACTCCTGGTTTTTTCTCCCCCCGCCACCATCTCCCTCGCTGTGACATCTCTCTCTACGCAAGCCGCTCTTCCTCAACATTGAAAGATGGCAATAGCCAACCCAGCTTCGTCCTTAAAAGCATCATCAAATAATCATCTGTGGGATGGTAATAAGTAGCATGGATTGGTGACGGGTTGCAGGTTTGTTTGCATTCTTCTCTTTTCTTTAATTTGGATGAGATGCCCATCAAATTAGATAAAACAAATACCCTGCAGAAAACAGTACTGCCGTATGCACATTTTGAGCTCCCTTTTCCTTCACCAAGTAGTTCAGCTTTAATAACACTACCTCAGTATATATATATAGAAAGAGTGTAGGATTGGATTGACATCTCTAGACTTTGTCCCTTTGCCTTCATATTTATGTAGGATTGGATTGACATCTCTAGACTTTGTCCAATTTATATCTTGTGTGCTTGCATTTGGTGCCCTCAAGTTGCTTTTATAATGTCTGATTAAGATTGAGTGGTTGCTGATGGTGATTCATAACATATTTTTAGAGGGATTGGGGATGTCTTATCAGTGTCTAGATGCCCATTCAAGATTTTAATTAGTATATATGCATGGCTTATTCTACAGTAAGGGATGCATATATACATTTAAAATCTTGAATAGTCCGACCATTGTCAGACTGTCTACAAATATCCGAACATAGGAGTGTGTACATTTATGTGTGTTGCAATTTTCTCAAAATTTTGGTACCATCTCCGGACTCTTCTCCAATATACCATACTAATCTAAGTGATGTTTAGATGGAGCATTACTTAGACTTAGTATTTTATGGCGGTATATTGGAGAAGTGCGCCGGAAGGCTGTCGAAATTTTGAGCAATTACAGCACACACAAATGTACAAACTCCCAAGTTCGGATATTTGTAGATGGGATAGGTCCTTTATACACTTAGTATCTAGATTGTAATTGGCTTAGGATGGGTATATTAATGTACATGTTCACTAACTACAAACTAATGTTTAGCTTATATTATTTGTAATATTTGTATAGGAAAAATGTCTGCACACCGTAAGTGGATGTACCGTAGGATTGTAGGCAACGAGTTGTCATCTGAATTTTCAGAGGATGTTGATGGGTTCATTGACTTTGCGGTGAGCAATGTTAATACAGTGGATCCTGAAGGTCGTATTAGATGTTCCTGTGCAGTCTGCAAGAACAATCGATTCCTTCAGCCGTTTGATGTTGAACCACACCTCTACAAGAAAGGTTTTGTCCATGGGTATGTGAATTGGACGGCGCATGGTGAGGAGTTCTGGGGACATACAGAAGTAAGGACTGAGGTTGTTCAGGATAACCAGTATGCCAATTTGGTGTTTGACGCTGCGGGACCTGAACTGCATTATGCTGTCGATGAAGAACCTAATGATGATGCGAATCGATTTTATAAATTACTGAGGGATGTTGATGAGCCATTGTGGGATGGCTGTGAGAGTCACACCATTTTGTCCGCAGTCCTTCAACTGTTGAATATGAAATCAGAGCACACTTTGAGTGAGGCTTGTTTTGACTCTTTCTGTTCAGTGGTGAAAAGCATGTTGCCAAGAAGTGAGAAGTTGCCAGAAAATTATTACCGTGCAAAGAGGATGGTTAATGAGCTTGGATTGGGATATGTGAAAATAGATACTTGTCCGAACCATTGTATGTTGTATTACAAAGGGCAGGAAAATACCCAATCATGTTCTCTTTGTGGGCATCCCCAGTTCAAGCCAAAGAGGTGGCAATGCTAGGACGAGGGGGAGAGATGTACCGTACAAGTCACTTCGTTACTTCTCTCTCACCCTTAGATTGCAACGATTGTATATGTCATCAAAGACAGCTAGACATATGAGATGGCATGCAGACAAAGTTCGACATACAGAGGAGAAGATGACACACCCTGCTGATGCTGAGGCTTGGATACACTTTGACCGCACTCACTCCACCTTCGCAACAGAGGTGAGGAATGTGAGACTTGGATTGTGTACGGATGGATTCAATCCATTTGGTAGTAGAACAGCCCCTTACTCTTGTTGGCCGGTGTTTGTTACCCCATACAACCTTCCACCACATTTGTGTACCATATCTATTCTTATCGTTACTCATCCCGGGGCCGAAATCTCCAAGTCAAAATTTGGATGTATATTTGAGGCAGCTCATTGATGAGTTGAAGTCATTGTAGACTGACGGTGTTGTCACCTACGATGCCCACTGAAAGCAAAATTTCAACATGAGGGCTGCTATACTCTGGACAATTAGTGACTTTCCTGCATATGGCATGTTGTCAGGTTGGAGCACACATGGGCGTCTGGCTTGTCCATATTGTATGGAGGATACAAAGTCATTCAAATTGATTAATGGACGAAAGTCGTGCTGGTTTGACTGTCACCGTCGATTTCTACCAGATGATCATCCATTTCGACGACAGAGGAATGCCTTTCGAAAGGGCACAATTGAACTAGAAGGACCATCTACACAGCTGTCTGGTAGAGAAATACAGAGTCGCTTGAGATACTTTCCAGATACACCGACCGACAGTAGGGATGAGCAACCATTCCCTGGATTTGGGAAAGATCACAATTGGGTAAAAAATCAATATTCTGGGAACTACCGTATTGGTCAACTTTGTTGATACGACATAATTTGGACGTGATGCATGTGGAGAAAAACGTGTTTGATAATGTGTTTAACACTGTGATGAATGTGAAGGGGAAAACAAAAGATACAGTAAAATCTCGTATGGACCTATAGGAAATATGTAGAAGACCTGAGTTAGAGTTGCAAGAGGCTAACAACAAACTATTTAAAGCAAAGGCAGCTTATGTGCTCGGACCAGGACAGGTAAAGGAGGTATGCGAGGATTGCCTGGGAAAAGGTTGCGGGGAGATGTTTTTCTGACTATCTTACCAAGAAGAAGGAATTGGCAAAGAGAGCAGTGGGTGGGGTGGCTGATCCACTCCAATGGAAGGGCCACGACCCTCCTGCGATAAGGAAAGACTATTGGGATGCTATGTGCGACCAATGGGCGACACAAGAGTACCAATCACGGTCGGCCATTGCTACACAAAATCGGGCCAAAATGCCCGAGGCTAGTTTGCATACTAGTGGCTCCATCACCTTTGGACGCCACAAGAAGAGAATGGTAATTATTCATTTTATAATTTAAATTTTATAACATTTATGCATTACATTAATTTTCTTTCATAATTTGCAATTGTAGGAGGAGGCAGGCGGCCCTGTGGCCTACACAGAGCTATTCCGTCGTACACATAATGTAAGGAATCATGAGAATTTGTCTCTGAGAGGGGAAAAGAAGTGGTGGTATGTACTTCTTGTTATGGTACTTATCAACGTAACATTTTAAACTAATGCATTCTAACAATTTGATTTTTTTTTTTACTCAGGAGTCATATGAGCAACAATTGATAGAGCGACATGGTGATGGTTCCTCTCAGCATCCCCAATTCGATGCCTTGGCTTGGTTGGTTGCAGCTGGTCTACCAAAGAAAGGCCGAGTGTTTGGATTTGGTACTGGGATAGATGCTGGTGGAGTCATCAACTCTACTATGAAGTCAGGGTGCTCGACGGCATCCTACAGCTATACACAGTCGCCACCACCACCGCAGCAGCCTACTGAGTTGCCTGACCACTACTGTAGTGCACTTATCAGACATTTAGACAGTTGGTTTAATCGGACAGTTGTCCCAACTCTTCATGCGATGGGGGTGGCATTTCCACATCCACCTCCACCTCCATCTATTGCAGGCTTCGGCCAGATGAGTACATAATGTATTATGTTTTACTTCTATTTCATAGTGTAGACAATTTCAACATGTGGAGAGAGTGAAACTAGACATGTGGGAGTTGATAGAGTCCAAATCGGACTCTTAGTTAGAATTTGGCAGGAATCATTAGGTTTAAGTTTATAGTTTGTTAATGTGAAATGATCTCTTATTTCTTCATATTCATAAATGTTTAATATTATTTTTTGCGTGCAAGTCGTTGGAGAACAGGCTAGTAGCGACATGGAAGGCAGGATCGAAATCGGGATCGGGATCGACCAGGCTCGATCCGATCCGATCGCATGGATCCAAGGGAAGTCTGGCCGATCCTGGATCGGCCAGTTTATAAAATGGTTTTTTTTTGGGAAAAAAATCAAGAAAAATCAGGAAAAAAAAAGAAAAAATGAGGGAAAATCTGATAAATTGAAAGAACTAATATTTGCATAAAAAACCAATCATACATGCATTCATAATATATGAAACATAAGATTTTGTGTGTTATTACTACTATAATAATACAAGAAAAGTAAAAAATATTAAAGACAGTGTATTATTGACCTGAATACCATTTAAATAAATGTTAAAATTTGTAGTTTCATTTATTTAAGATATTACATGTAAATAAGGAAATATCGCCTATTTGAATCCAATAAAAATATCAAAAAAATCACATTTCTTACTAATAAAAAGTCAACTCTCCCATCCAAGAAGAAAATCACAATTTTTGTGATTTTATCAAAGTAGCAACTTTCTAATCTCTCATAATTTGACATATTTAAAATTTTATAATTCAAATAAGTCTAATAAAATACTAAAATCTAAAGTCCAACAAAAAAAAAAATCAAACGTGCATATGACTTCTCCAAGAAGCCGCTCTCCTACTGACAGCACTAAGTCTACTTGAGACCTCTTAGGATTTGGTCAAACTAAGCTATCATCACCCAAACTCATGAGTGTCATGAGTTGGGTGATGGTAGCTCAATTTGACTAAATTCTGAGAGGTTTGGATGATGATAACTTAAGTTTGACCAAATCCTGAGAGGTCTCAAGCAGACTGTGCTGTCAGTAGGAGAGTGGCTCCATTGAAGAAGTCACATGCACGTTTGATTTTTTTTACCGGACTTTGAATTTTTAGTGTTCCATGTGGTTTATTTGAATTATCAAATTTTTAGATAAGCTAATTATGAGAGATTAGAAAGTTAGCATTTTGCTAAAATCACCAAAATCGCGATTTTCTTCTTCGATGTGAGAGTTGACTTTTTATTGGTAAGAGATATGATTTTTTTGATATTTTTGTAGATTCAAATGGGGGGTACTTCCTTATTTACATGTAATATCTTAAGTAAATGTAACATTTACTTAAATGATATTCAGGTAAATATGGGGATCCTGACAACCCTGCCTGAAGAGGATCCTGAAGGTAGCCTGAGGGAATCGACCTGGATCGACCTGGATCGGCCTGGATCAATTTGGAATCGGTCGATCCTTGCTTGATCCAGTCGATCCAACTCGATTCTGGCCGATCCAGCTGGAAGTTTGCCGATTCAGGGACTTCCCCCCCATAATCGGATCCATAGCCCTCGATCCGATCCAGGATCGACCGATTCTGGGTCGATCCTGGCGATTTTGCCTTCCATGAGTAGAGATGCAGATGGTGACGACCTAGAGACTCATTTTGCAGACGATTAGGAGTCTTATCATTTGACTTTTCTAATCTTATTTCTTTATTATCTATGTAAACACTTCTATGACATGTTAGAAAATATTTAGAAGATATTTGAATTAGTGTGAATGTTTAAATTTTACTTAATTACTTATGTGATTTTGTTATGTTTGAATGGTGATTGTGTTATTTATTTTTTAGTTAATTGTCATATAAAAATGTATATAGGTGTAAAAATATATATATAAATTTTAAAAAATAGTATTACAATATTTTTATTTATTTAGCAATGGAATAGCGACGGATAAATAGTTAGACTGATCGCTACTCTTCTCTGCGACAGAGTTCTACTGGCGGTGAATGGCCGCCGCTAATCTGTTGCTCATTTAGCGACGGATTAGCGACGGAAAATTTGCTGTGAAGCCATCTAAATTAGCGATTTTCAGTCGCTATGAGCGACGGCATAGCGACCAGCAATTGTCCGCTGCTAATTTAGCGTCCAATATATACCCGCAACCTGATTCCGTCGCTAGTCCGTTGCTAGGCTCTCTAGCGACATCATAGCGACGAAAATTGTCCGTCGCTAAACAAATTTTTTCTTGCAGTGGTTTACTCTTTTGATGAAGCTTTTTCAGGTGGAGAAATATTGCAGAGAACAAGTATCCAACAGGAGACCCACAAATGTTCATCAATGACCATGCATTTTACAATAATTGATCTCAAGTCAAGAAAAAGAAGAAACTATTTAAAATAGTTAATAATATTCGCTTCAAGTTGTAGGTATGATTACACTACTTACAATCTGCTTGCCTCCATTTCAAATAATCTATGATGATTTTAACTCTTGGGTAGCATATTACACGTCCATCAAATGCAGGAGGGTACTTCAATTCTTGTGTTGGAAAGAACTCTCACCACTTCATCACATTTGTAGAAGTAAAGAATGACACACTAAGGGAAAGAATATTGCTGAAATGTAGAAATACAAGAAAAAACATCATTAAGTCAATTATCTTAGTATAGCAATAGAAGCATGATTCTGTGTAACATAATATATGCCACATGCAATTTACAAGCACATTATGATTTATATGAAAGTGAAAGCTTAGGAATGGAATACCTCTCTCGCCTCTCACAGAACTTTGTTTTCTCAGTCCAAATAAAACTGCAAAACAAACATATAAAGGATAGAATAAGAACTAATGATAAGATAAAGAGCCTTTTTCGCATGTTTTGGATGATAATGGAAATGCAAGTACAATGAGAAACCCAGATGAGGAGGGGGGGATCTCCCCACCAGTTCACTTGCCCAGACAGAGCCGAACTCGACTACTTGAGACCTCCGGTTTGTTAGCCAGAATAACCCTGACCATTCTACCACTAACTACCCCTACATGATGCAAAGTTTTTGCAGCAGTAGGAACTGAATATGAAAAACAAATATCTAGTTCATGACTAAACATGTGTAACAAAAATTAGATAGCTATAGACCAATTTTCAGCTTCAAATTCCGTAAAAAGGTGGCCCCCTCACTTCAATGCCCTTTCACATCCCTTGATAAAACCTAGTCCATGTTTCATTTTCTTATTGATGAAAGGACAGGCAAGTGAGGCATGCATACGCCAACCCTTCCTGGCCCTTTTGTGCCCCTCAAACCCTCTTTCATTTGCCAGTGAAAGGATGGAAAATTAAGACGTGTATATATCAACTGATTAAACAGGATTCAAGCAGGATAAGATAGATCATGGAAATGACAACTAACTTTTATTACACTTCAAGCCTCAAAAAATGAAAGAAGAGAAGATAAAAAACCATCTGATACTCAATTTTTTTTTTTTTTTTGGGGGGGGGGGGGGGTTTATAGACCATGAGGGCTTCAGAAAGGGATAAACTTTGGAGGCTACTGTTGAACCCGAAAAAATCGGGGCTTAAAACAAACCCCGGGCGACAAATACGCCCTGGGAGAACTGGGAACAAACTCCCGATCTCTCCCGCTCGGGCGTCGGAAACAAACGAGTCCGAATACTCGCGTCAATCCAGGGCAACCCGGAAGCGAGATGATCGAGAAGTTTACTGACGGCGAAGAGCACGTACTCCGGGTGTCAGAAAATCCGCGTCCGGAATGAAGTTCGAAGCCGCGCCCGAAGCCGAAGAGTTCCGGGAAGTCAAATGCACGTGTCCCTAAAAAACAAGGACAAACGCACGTGGGACGGCCGAGGAAGCACGAACGGTGCACGTGCGCGGCATGGCCGTCAACCAACAAACCAGGCACGAGAGACCCACAAAGCTCTCTCCCGAATTTTCTCCCAGAAAGTACGGAGAAAATGGCCAAAGAAATGAAGGAGGCCCCACTTATATAGTGGTGGGCCAAGAGGAAGGCCCCATGAGGGCTGCCGATTACCCCCTCGCCAGTGAGGGGGGCCGCCGGTTCGCCCCTCAAAGGGGGGCGCCGTTTCGGCCCCCTGGCAAGGGGGGGGGGGGGGGGGGGCCGGTTCGGTCCGCCGGCAACAGGGGGCCCGGTTGGCCCCTCCTCCAGCCAGGAGGGGCGCCGGTCAGGGCCCCTGACCGGCGGCCCCCCCCGCCACCAGAGAGGCCGCCGGTTAGCCCCTAACCGGCGCCCCCCCCCCTCCGCTAGTCACTGCTCTCCTGGGCCCACCGCCGTTCGCCCGCCACCTCGCGCTCGCACTCGCCCTCGACGCTCGTTCCCGCGAGGCCTCCGCCGGGGAGGGTACCCCCGCCAGTCAGCCCCCATCAAATCCTATAAATAGGGGGGCATACCCCCATTGCGAGCCACGCCATTCGGCCCAAAAGACTCGGAGACGCCTCAAGGCCTAAAAGCCACTTGTCTCACACTCACGAGCCCGTGCTTAGAGTGTGTCCGTGCGCGAGCTTAAATAGGCCGCACGTGCTGAGGAGAAAGTCCTTGGCGTCCTTTGGTGATCTGTCCTCCACGTTCGGGCCCTCCTGAGCCTCGTTCGTCCGCGAGAAGACACCACAGGTTGTCATATGACTCCTAGCATTTACGTTTAAGTTCTCCGGTGTCATGAAACGACACACGTAGAGGCACATGTTTAAGTCCTCCGGTGTCATGAAACGACACACGTAGAGGCGCATGTTTAAGTCCTCCGGTGTCATGAAACGACACACGTTGAGGCATATATTTAAGTCCTCCGGTGTCGTAAAAGACACACGTAGAGGCATGTTACCCTGTGGAGGCACAAACACCCCATTGGTAACGCAAATGTATTCATTACCATGTAGAACGTCCAACGGAGGCACAAACACCCTGTCGTCGATGTCCATGTACATGACTTATTGTATACACGCCCAGTGGAGGTACAAAACCCCATTAAAGGCGTAAATGTAAATCTCATAAATATAAATGACATGAGCACGCTTGAATGAAATTGTGGAAATTTACTTGTCATCTGTTTTCTTTAAACTTCAGCATATGGTCTTTTAATAAACATTACGCTCGAAGGTATTCGAGTTTTGCACTCGATGTAAACGAAACATCGACTTCGGTCAGTGGGGAACGGTCAAGTACACGACCACTCCAATCGCCTTGAAAACACGAGCGCACGCAGAAAAAAAATGAAATGAAATATTCGAGGGTGCCGGGCCTTTACCCGGTACCCCTCGTAAAATAAATCCCTTTGTCTGTTTCTGGTAAACAGTCTGGCACGCCTGAAAGAAAGCGAAAGAGAACAATGAACGGGAACCCTCCGGGGCGACCAAGTTCTTTTTTTCTCGAAAAAAAAAAAAATCCGCGTTCCAACAATCTGGCACGCCCGGTGGGACTGTTCCTGCCTTCCATGCATATGTAAAAAGACCTTATGCCGATATAGAAATAAAAGATGACTAATTTCCACATCACAAGTACAAGGAGCGAAAGCCGGCATCAAACGCCCGTTCCCACCTGCAAGTTCAAGCAACCCGATGGCCGCCGTCACCTACGGTCCGCTGGTCGTCGCCTGCCATGCTAAATGTGGCTACTTGACTACGCCGGTCGTGTTCGGCGACTTTCCTGCTGTGGTGGGATCCCCCTACTTCCTAGGGGTGGTCCCCGCCGTTCAAGCTACTCCAAAGGCGGCGCCCAAAGCCACTGCAACCAGGGGCACCAAACCCTGTTCAAGTCAAGGCCGAGTCTTCTCGGTAAACACCATCTCTTGTGTCGCGGTCTCCAAAAAATAGGGACATCGCATGAGACGCAGGGGCAGCAAGCCCCGCACAGTCGTCTCCAACTCCGGCAAAACCGTGCTAGTCGGAGACATCCGTGTCAGGCTCGACGGAGGCGAGCCGATATTGCCCCGGGACAGAAGCCTCCCCACGGTGGCAACCTCCAACAAATTCGCTCCCCTCCAAGGGATGCGTCAAGAAGATCAGGACTCCCCAAAAGGAGCCCGATAGGGGCAGGCATCAAGCTCGGCGCCCCAGCCGCCTCGCAAAATGAGGCAAATGTGGGTGACCAAGTAGGAAGCCCGCCAAATCAAGCAAGCCAGAGCGGGCCAACCCGCCGAAGGCCCCAGGAAGGCAACACCTGGGCGAGAAAAAGCTCAGGACCCCGAACTTCCTCGTCCTCGCGGACAGAAAAGGAGGGGTGTCTACCGGAAGTCCAACTTCGTCTCCACCCAAGCAGAACCTACTGAAGAAGGAGACGGGAGTCGCGCTGAAGCTTCCGCGCCTAGGGTCTCAGTCTTTGAAAGGCTGAGCACCTCAGTCTTTAGCAGACTTGGAGCGGCAATCCGTCCAAGCGCTCAGAAGCCCAAGAAGCGGATAGTGCAGCGGACGTCTGAAGAGGGTAGAGGCATGAAAATCTTCACCTGCTATGCTTCCAAAAGGGAAGCAGCTAGGCCATCCGGCATCCCTGCGGGAGCACTCAGGATAAACGAGTTCGGACAGGACGACGAAACCGTCCCCCGGTACACCCGGAACGTTGCCAGAAGACCTCTCCAAGGGCACCAAGGCAGTCAAGCCGGGCCCCTAAATCTGGGGCAAGTTCTCGAGCCTCCACTCGAGCATGATCAAAGACCCCTCCCGGGGCAGGTCCAGCTAGACCTCGAAGGAGGGGAAGAAGACGAAGTCGCCAGCCCTCCACCTCGGAGATCAACAACTGCCGGCTGACGGGGGCAAGCCGAAGTGTTCCTCATGCCTCCAACCAGAGCCGCCTTCCAAGCAATGACGGAAGACGCCAAGTATGATTTCATACAGCGCTGGCAGGCTGAAATGGCCAACCTCCTAGCGGAGCGAGGACAACAGGCAGGGGCAAATGCGCCACATCGCCTTGTGACGGCCCTCGATACACCGGTACGGTCATATCGACCCACGTCGGTATAGCGAGTGCTGCCACAGTGGGACATTTACCCAAACTATACAAACAGCTGAGATACACGCGAATATACAACAGAGTAGCGGAAGTAAAAAGACATCTGTCTTCATTCATTCATCATCCACATTAAACATACATGCAGTTTGCAATTAATAAAAGGAACTAAGAGTTCACATAAATTAAATTGCTGAAATTAAATACAAATGTCCACACTTAACATCCTTTTCATGATACTTCTAGTACAATGTCCCAAATTTACATACTATGAATACACAATCTCAAAGAACTCCAAAACTAGCTAGTCTCCACGTTCGGAGTCCGTCTCTGCTGCCTCCTCCAAAGGTGTCACGTCACCGACTACACCTGTATGCCGAAGCAAGGAGTGAGTCTAAGGACTCAGCAAGCAACACTACTCATGATATACACTTACAAGTCCTAGTGGTTTCTACATGCACATTTACAAATTGCAACACATAGCATGTTAGTCAATTCAAGTTTTCAACTATCATGAAAGTTTTACAATTTTATTCATAAGTCGTGCTTTCAGATTTCTAAAATAAAATTTACCTATCACCTGGTCTCTATTTAATTTACTCATGAAACTTTAATCTTTAAAGAATCAAAACATGGGAGCTATCAACATGAACTTTTACATACATGGGGAACACAACTAGCATGGATTTTACACATTTTTAAACACATACATGAACCTTTTCACATGCTTTAGGTTACTGATTTCATATGGTTTCATGGCTGAAAACCTATGCATGAGAGCTACAATAATGCATAAAACATGTCATGTGATCAAACAATCATGCTATCTTTTGCCCGTTTTCACCAATTATCCCTAACAGGATTCTAAACATCTTTACACATAATAACATGACGATGACAACATAAATTCACTGATTTCACATGATTCCAGATTTGTCTCACATGGTTTTCAATAACATTTTCACATCTTTAGTTTCACATTTTTATTTACAAAAGTTTTCTCTTTCACATGGTTCACTTTACACATACACGTTCACATATCACTTACACATTTACACAACAGACCTACACATTTCACATTACACATTTTTGGTGCCGTGACACTAGTCCAAACCACAAAGAAGGACATATACACATCACATTACACATAGACGCCATCTAGGCATTCCAATGGCGACTCTGGACTGCGCAGACCGGAAGAACAAGCCTCCACCCTAACCAGTGGTACTTGTCCACTGTTGACACGGGATGGAGGATGTGTTGGTGAACCACACGCGGGTATCATCGGCGTGGGAACACCGATCATTTGGTTTTGGTATTTGTTTTGATTTCATTGGGGGAGGTTTTATGCATATTCATTTCACATGCTTTGAATTTTGCGGGGCGTGCCAGTTTGTCTAATAGACAAAAAACAAATCCGCGCAATGCGGAAGAGAATATTGGGTGTCCATGAAATGGACGAGGTGTCCGTGTGACGGACGACTGGGTTGTCCATGAAATGGACGGGGATGCCCGTGTGACGGGCGACTAGGGTGCGCCGTTTTTTTATCTGAACTCCTTGAGTCCCGTATCTATACTCATCAGATGATTGGGTAGCATGTGCTGGACCTCTGTCTCCATCGATCGAATCGATGTTACATTTACATCGAGTTAAGACTCTTGATGTTATTTAACATCAGTTTTAACCCGAATACCATTCATAGTAAAGGGATGAGAGAATACACATTTTTTTAGAAAATCCGGGCATGATGCATCATTTTCTTTTGGTTATTTTTGAATACTTTTTGCTTTGAGTGTTTCATTTTGAAAAGACTGCCTTTTGTGGAGCTCGAGATATGACTTTTAAGAAGGGAACGGTATATTCCCGTGAACCCATTTGGGGTCTCCCTCCTCTCTTTTTTTTTTTGAGAAAGATGTTGTTTGAAGTTTTATTTTGGAAAACCTGAGGATTATTATTGCGGACGGGCATATACCCGTTCATTTGATTCTGAACTTGAGGGAAGTCGTGATTAGAAGTAACATTTAGAAGAGTTGTTACATCAATCCCTTTTCTTTTATGACATGATATTCTTTTACAACATCCTTCTTTTTAAAAGAAGTCTGAATTGAGGCAGAATTTCATTTCTCCTTGTTCATCGTTTCATTCATTCCATTCATTTTTTTTACTTGTATGAGTATGATTTTCGGAGAACGTATGCACATATCTCCATGGACGTTCTTGTCAATTTGAAGTTCCTTTCTGGAAACTGTCCATACGAACACAGTTCTTGTGAGTATGCATCATGCTGCTCTTGGAGTAACTGAGCACAGTTCGGGTCCCCATCACAGTTCGGGTCCTGTCACAGTTCGGGTCCTGTCCTCTTTTTCTTTGGATGTGTGTATATTATCACAATTTTCATAAATTTATTTTGGCAGAGTTTCCACTTATGCGGAATGCCCTCACGGAGATATATTCATATGAACATGTACTTATATCCATGTGTCCTCAGAGAATCTTTGCCCGGAGGGATTTTGCCTTTAAGAAAGTATGTGTGTATAACACAAATTTGCAGTTTATGCATATTTTCTCACCGGTATTCCCTTTTGAGTGGAATGTCCGGTAAAAGGTACCATCCGCATATGCAGAATCCTTTTGAGAGGTATACGCATATAATTGTGAATTTTATGATTATATAAACATGCCCGTGGGCGGAGACTGCATTTGGGCAGAGTTTCCTCTTGGGAACACATGTATATGAATACAAAATTTGTGATTATATTGATATGTTTTTAGAGGGAAAACTCTGACATAGGCAGGGCTTCCTTCCAAGAAACATATGTGTATAGGCACAAATTTGAGTTTTATAGGTATGTTCTTAGGCGGAATCTCCACTTGGGCAGAGTTCCCTCTAGGAAACTGCATAAAAAATACCAATTTGTGAATATACAACATGTTCTCGGGCAGAATCTCCACTTGGGTAGAATCTCCTCTAAGAAACATATAAATATACACACAGATTTGAACTTTATAGATATGTTCTTAGGCGGAATCTCCACTTGGGCAGAGTTTCCCCTAGGAAGCATTATATAAAAATACGAATCTGTGAATATATGAATACGTTCTCGAGCAGAATCTCCACTTGGGCAGAGTCTCCTCTAAGAAACATGTGCATATAGCACAAACACACCATCCCGGAGAGTTTAAAACTCGATGGGAGGTGGCATAAATAACAAAGGTATCTAAAATACCATATGTCCGTAATGGACGGTATTTAGAACCTATAGCCCGTGAGGGCCAGTGCCGCTATTGCGGACTTTAGCCGATGAAGTTTGCCGACGCCGTACCTTAGCTCACAAAGAATGAGATTGAAGAATGGATTTGAAAATTTCTATTTCCTTCAACTTTGAAAGAGGAGGGCTAAAGAGCCGGGGGGCTTTTACATGGAGAATGGGGGATCCGGGAGAATGGAAGCCGGGAGCCGAGGGTTTCCAAGCGGGTCCGGAGGAGGAGCCGAGATCGGAGAGATTTTTCATGGGGGATGGGGGTGCCTTTTATAGGGGAAGGCCCCCCCCTTACATTGCATGGGTGGGGGGTTTATACCGATGAGAGTTCCATCGGTTAGAGGGAAAATTCCCTCTAACCGATGAGACTCTCATCGGTTAAAGCTAACCGATGAGACTCTCATCGGTTAAAGAAAAAAAAAAAACTCTCTAACCGATGAGACTCCCATCGGTTAGAGGGTTAAAGGCCCTCTAACCGATGGGGGTTCCATCGGTTAGGCCCTTTTTTTTATTTTCTATTTTTTTCTATTTTCTATTATTTTTTTTTGTTTTTCCTGTTTTCTGTCTTTCTGTGTTTTTTTTTTTTGTTCTGTTTTCTTTTTTTTTTTGTTTTATGTTTTTTTTTTTTGAAAGGGGACCCCTTAACCGATGGGGGTTCCATCGGTTTAGGGGGGAATCCCCCTAACCGATGGAACCTCCATCGGTTAGAGGGGAAAACTCCCCTAACCGATGGAGGTCCATCGGTTTAGGGGGGAATCCCCCTAGCCGATGGAACATCCATCGGTTTAGGGGAGAATTCCCCTAACCGATGGAGCTTCCATCGGTTAGAGGGGGATTCCCCTCTAACCGATGGAAGTACCATCGGTTAAGGGGGAAAACCCCCTTAACGATGGAGCTACCATCGGTTAGGGGGAAAAAACCCCCTAACTGATGGTATTCACATCGGTTTAGGGGAGGGGCTTAAAAAGTCTATAAATAGACCACCCTCCCCTTCATTTGAAGGGGTCTTGCCCTTGGAGAAGCCCGTGCCATTCCGTCGTGCCATTCCGTACATTTTGTCGGAAATTCTGCCGTCCCGGACGGAGAATCAATTGCAAGTCTTTGGAGCCTTCGTGGCGGACTTGTTCTTGTACTTATCTTGGTCTTATAGACTTCGTAATGCCGGAATTCTTCCGTGCCGTATTTTATCCGGAGATTTATTCTCCTCGGCATGTCTCCCACTTGCTTGGGGTGCTTGACAATACTTGAGAGCTTGAATGCTCGGATCAAGTTATGACTTTAAGTAATCTTGGGGTCACCCTAATCATAACTGCTTTGACCTCTTAATCAAGCCGTTAAACCGGTTAGGTGGGATTTTAACCGGTTAGGTGTGGTCAACATTTTACCGGTAGTTGCCAACTCCCGGTTAAGTAGCCATCTTCTTTTCACAGGCTAGCTAACTGAGTAGTTGCCCACAGGTGAATGTCACCTACTTAACTTGTCGGACCACTAATAAGGGAGCATTGGGCTTCCTTAACAAGCATCCAACACATCCATCACATTCATATTTGCTTTTTTTTTGTTCCAACATCCACCTCCAGGATTTCCCCAAATGCCCTTAGGGTCACTTAACACATTGAATTTTCTCAGGGGGACTTTTCCCTGATACAGCTCCACTGCCCTCTACGGAAGCAGTGTCACATTGGCACAGTTACCATTTACACATGTACGTTTTACACTTGGTTTTACACATAACACTTCATCTCATTCACTTTCTCACTCACATGAATACCTTGTTTTTCCTAACATGGTACTACAGAATTTCAGAGTTAACATACAGTAAACACACTGATCATGCTGGGTGTAAACAAAATCCAATCACATGACGATCAATGCACGAATTATCACATTTCACATGAAAAACACATAGCTTTTTATTTACTGATCCAAATGACCTGAAATTTAACCACATGCTGTTTTCGGGTTCAAGGTCATACCCTCAAATTTTCAGATTTTTTGAGCTAATTAGAATTTACAGAAAATGAAACGCCTAATTAGCATGCTATTAACAACTTAAGTTAACATGGGTCTAACACATTTTGCAAATTAGTCACTTGCTGTTTAAACATAAGCTATTAACCTATGCATGGATTGAGAATACAAAATTTTCCTAATTCATACATCTATGGATTGAACACTGTAATCATTCTTGCATGCTTCCATTTTATTCTACCAAACGGATTTATTAGCACGTTACACTAGCATGGATAATTTACCAAATTTGCAAAACACCTATATTGACCACTGACTTTCATGATCAGACCAAAACCAAGACCTTCATACAATTCTAATCATGAAAAATAATTTGCAAGAATCAAAAATTCATGCTCACAAGTTTAAGGAATACCATTTCCACATTCACCATCACACCACATTCATCCACACACCATAATGCACAATATACATAGAGTATAAGGTTTACCATATATCCTCATCACGTAAAACATACCGAAATAATGTATAAGAGGGACAAAACAGCTCACTGTTCTGTCCAGAAGAACTCGGCGGCGGTCTCTGACCGCTGACTCAGGGTCAGCGGCATGGTCGATGGACGCCAAGCTCATCACAGGCGTCCAGGGACCTTGCCGTCGAACCAGGTCTGTGCAGAAACACAGACCCGAGCTCTGAATCTTGGGTGAATAGGAGGGTCTAGGACTCGAGGAAAAATCCATAAAAATCATAGAAACCACCTAGACTCATAAGGGAACATCATAGATAGGTCACTTGCCTTTCTAAAATTCCTCCAAGGGATTTATGGCTCGGTGAAGACCTCCTTGGGCAGTCCTAAGAAGTTGCAGAACTCCCTCCAAAGAATAACTCCTCCGGGTTCTTGGATGAGCTCCACGCAAGGGGTCGATGGGGAAGCCTTCTCCTTTGCTCCAGCTTCCTCCTTGTCGTGGAAGATTTTCAGATCAAGCTCCAAGAGGGTCGGATTTGAGGGTGGTAAGATGGGTTTTTATCACAGCTCACCTAGGGTTTTCTTCTCTTTTTCTCTTCTTGCAAGGGTGAAGGGAAGAGTGGGAGAGGCCAATTCGGGTTCAGGATTTAGGAGGGTCTCTCCCACTCACGGGTGATGGGACACCATCAGAGCCGTTGGGGGACAATCCCCCCATGGTGCCATACCTTGTTTCAGAAGCTTGCAGCTCTGCTGGCATGCAGGTCAGAGAAGTGGGACGTCCATATCGCTGGACGCCGGGGAGGAGTGTTGGCGTCCAGGTCTGGATGCTGACACCAGCTAAAGGCCTGGGCTTGACGCCAAGGTGGCCTTCGGCCAGAACTTTAATTATGCAGAGAAAACCATGCATACCATGCACCTATACACAGAAATTACATATAGTATTGTATCCATACTATCATCATGTAATACATACATTATTATACTTAATATAAACACACGCACACGTAATTATACTAATTAATGCGTGCGTAAATATGTACATACATACACAAGCATAAATACACACACATAATTACAAATAATGCGACGAAAATTCGAGGGTCTTACACGCCTAGTGCCGACGGCATATCAAAATGCTCGGGCAAGACATCAACAAGGCGACCTACCCGATGTCAACCCACGCACAGCCGCGTTCAACGACTATACTGTCGATCCGGTCCAACAGCCGCGCAGGGGCGTAAACTCCCAAGCCTCCGCGGACGAAGATATCGTCGCCCAACGACGAATGATTGAAAAGATCGTGGCGACTGCTTCGCTCAACGAGGTGAGGGACTGCCACTGTAGATCTCTGCAGCGTGCCTATACCGTCCACCATCAATTCAAGAAGCTGCACCGGACTGCCCCAAGGCGCCAAGTTGCAGAAGTTCGACGGATAGGGCTCGCCAAACGAGCACCTGGCCTACTATATAACGGCATGGGAGTTGTGCGTTCGACGAATCCTACCTCCTCCGTTACTTCGCAATGTCCCTGACGGGTAACGCCTTCCAATGGTACTCGAGGTTAAGGCCCAATCCATTGTCGACTGGGTCGACCTCCAAAAGAAATTCATCGACGCTTCCAACACGGCCGAAAGAAAGGTTGTCGCTGCAGAGCTGTGCTCCCTCAAGCAAAGAAAAGGAGAGAAACAGCACTTGACTTCATCAAGCGGGGGGTCGTTGACTTCAGCATGAGGTGCGACAACCCCCGACCCAAGAAGATGCCATAACCATCTGTCGAAGGGGCCTGGCGGCCCGGATAAGCGAAAAGTTGCTGGGAACAAACATCAAAGGTTTTGACCAGCTCAATGTGGTCGTGGCGGAGATCGAAATGTTCTTCGCCGATAACCCGATGCAAGCTCCTCCGAAAATCAAGCCGGGCAAGGAGCGCGCCGTTGGCAAAGAAGCCAATGCTATGGACTTCGCCCCGCAAAGTAAGGGGAAGAAGATCGTGGCCTCCGGAGCTCCAAGCAAGAAGGCGGAAGAAAGACCGCCTCCAACTTCACTGCCACAACGTATGAGCACGCCGTATTCCTTCAAAAGGGATCATACGAAGATGCTCTTCAAGCTGTGCATGAAGAATGACTTGCTCACGCTTCCGGCAATGAGAAGACCAAGTGAAGCGGATAAAGTGGATGAGCCAAATTACTGTCTCTACCACCGCATGCTGGGGCAACTCCATTGAAGACTGCTACGTCTTAAAAATGAAATACAGAAGCGGATCCAGAGTCGCCTCATCACCATGCATGACATTTGGTCGATCCTCCACAGCCCCATGCTTGGGACCAATCGAGGCAGTCGGAAACGTCATCATATCAGTGCGCCGGCTTCGGAACCAGAAGACCCGAGGCAAATCCTTGGGACGCTCATTCCCAAACGGATGGGAAGGGGATCATCCCTCAGCGTCGGAGCACAGGACATGGTGCGAGACGGTGCAAAACCTAGAAAGACAGGTCCAATCTCTGCGGCACGGTCAGCGTCAAACGCTGATGTACCTAAGGACCATGCAAGAAAGTCTGACGACTCTCCAGCAAGGATTTCAGGGGCCTGTAGGCACACCTACACCCCGAACGTGCCCCCCTGCGGGGGGTGGATCTCGGAGGAGTCTTCAAACCCGTCTGATGATGACATCGCCGGAAGATTATATTCCTTCCCGCGCCATCGGACACTGGCGCTCTACCGTACCTGCCTACGAGCAGGACTATTGGGCTGCCAGCCGCCAACAAGCGTCCCGCCAAACTACTGCATATACCATCAAGATGCAGGGCATGCTCTAGAGGACTGCTACGTCTTTAAAGACAAGGTTGAAGCATGGGTCAACCAAGGGATCATCGACTTGGGTAACTCCCGCGTCAACCCGCCGCAGCCTCACATTCGCGAATGGACAGACCATTCAACTGACATTGTCATGCATACAGTCAACGTCGTCGACCCACCAGAAATTTATACACCAGTGGCATTCACTTTCCCGGACCCGGATATGACAGAAGGCGGTCCATCGGGCGAAGCCCCCACTTGGTGGTGCCCGGGAGGGCGAATTCCCCACAACAATCGCTTGGCGACCAGAAATATTGGGGAGATCTTCGAAAAGCTCCTGCAGCAAGGTGTCGTGATGGCCCACACACCGCCTCCGACGTACACTGAAAGGGAGTTAAATCACCCCATGTACTGTCGATATCACGCCATGCTGCTGCACCCTACAGACAGGTGTCCCGATGTCCGAGATTGGATCGAGTCCCTTATCCGAAAGGGGAAGATCGACCCGGAAGGCAATTCCATGGTCCTGGTGAGAGCCAGGGAAGCAGCCCAGCGGGAGATGAAGAAAAACGACTATATGCGCTTCAAGAACCTCAAAGCCCCCGAAGCTGATGGACAAGGATGGTTCCTACCGCCGATGCCGTCCATAGCTGACAATGAGGGCGCGAGCTTGGGGCAGCAATTCAAGAACATATCCCTGAAAGAGCAGCCCGCCTCAAGATACAATCAAGAGGGTCCGGATATGACAGAAGTCGGCTCCTCTGATGAGGTCCCCGCCCTATGGTATTCCGGGTGGCGAGTCTCCCCGAACCCCTTTGCGACCGCAAAGACCGGGGAGATCTTCGAAAGACTCTTGCAGCAAGGCTGTGTAAAGGCGCATAGGCCGCCACCAACATACACGGAGAGGGAAATAAACCACCCCATGTACTGCAATACCATGCCATGTTGCTGCACCCTACGGACATGTCTGATTGTCCGAGACTGGGTCAAATCCCTCATCCAGAAGGAAAGATCGACTCGGAAGGCAATCCGATAAACAGTCCGAGGCCGGGCAAGAAGCCCAGCAGCAACTCCTCGGCAAAAAGAAGGGGTCTCGACAACACCAAGTCTCCCCTCCCCATGAACAAACTCCGGAAAGTAGGAGTAGGGGAGCGCTTCAAAACTTCGCATCCGCAAATACTCAAGCGGCAAGATAAAGACCGCAGGGGCAAGCAGCCAGCGATGGAGCCGGCCACCCAAGAGGCGAGCCCCTACTGGGCCGAATTCCAAGAATTGCCTCCGAAATAATCGAGAGGCAATAGACTCTACTTTTCAACACCAGAAAAGGTGAAGCTGGGGGGACCACTGTGGCCTCAGAATGCGCCCCTCAATGGCGTTCCTAAAAGGGGAGGGTCACCGGCTGCCCCGCCCGAGAGGAAGCTGTTGCACGGGGATGGGGGATTTGCATCAATTTCTTTTTCTTTTTTTCCATTTATTTTGATTCATTTGTTTCATTCCATTGGGTGGTATTCATTTGTTTCGCATGCTTTGATTTTTATCGCGGGGCGTGCCAGCCTGTCTAACAGACAGAAGAAAGAATCCGCGCAATGCGGAAGAGAATTTAGGTGTCCGTGAGGCGGACGGTATGGTGTCGTGGAACGGACGGGTATGGTGTCCGTGGAACGGACGGGTATGGTGTCCGTGGAACGGACGGGTATGTGTCCGCGAACGGACGGGGGTGTCCGCGAACGGACGGGGCGCCGTTTTTTATCTGAACTTCTTGAGTCCCATGTCTATTCTCATCAGGCAATTAGGGTAGCATGTGCTGGACCTCCATCTCCATCGACCGGAATCGATGTTACATTTACATCGAGTTAAAACTCTTGGCATTATTTAATACCAATTTCTAACCCGAATACCATTTCATAGTAAAAAGGACGAGAGAAATATACATGCTTTTTCTTAGAAAATCCTGATTATGACATGTTTTTTTGTTTCTTTAATTGTTTTGAATGCCTTTTGCTTTGGATATTCCATTTTTGAAACGACTGCCTTTGTGGGAGCCCAAAGTTTGATTTCTTTTGAAAAGGGGAGCGGGTATATACCCTGGACCGATTTGAGGTCTTTTCTCCTTTTTGCAAAAGGTTGATTATGGATTTTTTATTGGGAAAACATGGGGATTATTATCATGAACGGGTGCATGCCCGTGGATTTATGATTCTGAACTTGGGGGTATTATAACCCGGAGCAACACTTCCGTATTAGAAGGGTTATTGTGCGGATTTTTATATGAGGTTCTCTTGTAATGCCGTTCCTAGGCAGAGTCCGAATTTGAGGTAGAGTTTATTTTCTCCTCATTTCATGCTTGTGCGGGTCCAATTTCCGGAGATCATATGGATGTATCTCTACGGAAGTTCTTGTCATATTGTGATTTTCTGTCCGAAGTCCATTTCCACTCCGGAGAGCATATGGATGTATCTCCATGGAAGTCCTTGTCATATTGTGATTTTTGTCCAATCCATTTCCCTCCGGAGAGCATATGGAGTATCTCCATGGAAGTCTTGTCATATTATGATTTTTGTCCAAAGTCCATTTCCACGGATATAGTTTTCGTGGAGGTGCATATGTGCTCCCATTTGGGGTATCCGAGCACGGTTCTTGTCTTGTCTTCTTTTTCTTTGGATGTGTGTATATTGTCACAATCCTCTTTTTTTCCTTTTTGAATATATGAGTATATCTTAACAAGTCCTTGTTTAGACAGAGTACCTTGAGATGATGTATTTATATGGACGTATGCATATGTCCGCATGTTCTCGGGAGAAGCTTTGCCCGGAGAGATTTACCTCGGAGAGATATGTGTATATAAACACAAATCTGCGCATTGTAAATATTTCTCGAACGGTATCTCCATTTGAACGGAGTGTTCGACAGGAAGGAGCCTTCGTATGGACGAAGTCCTTTCTAAGAAACATATACACAATGATGCATATTTGTGATTATATAGATATGTTCTCGGGCAGAGTCTCTGTTTGGGAAGAGATTCCACTAAGAAACACGTTTACATAAACATAAAGTTCGTGATTATACGAATATGAACTCGGAGGGAACTTTGTCCGGCAAGATTCCAGCTAAGAGACATATACGTATTAGGCAGATTTATGATTTTATGGATATGTCCTTAGGAAATCTCCATTTGGGCAGAGTTTCCTCTAAGAAATATACATAAGAACATAAATTTGTGAATATACGAATATGTTCTTGGACAGAACCTCCGCTTGGGCAGAGTTTCCTCTAAGAAACATATACATATAACACGAGTTTGTGTTTACATGGATACGTCCCCTGAAAGAGATTTTTGCCGGGCGGGATTCTCCCTAAGGAACATATTTGTATAGTACAAATTCGTAATCTTTTATATATGTGTTCTTGGACGGAATCTCCACTTGGGCAGAGTTTCGTCTTAAGAAACATATATATAGAACACAAATTTGCGAATATACGAATATGTCCTTGGGCAGAACCTCCGCTTGGGCAGAGTCTCCTCAAGAAAACATATACATATAAGCACAAAATCCACCATCCCAGAGTCCGCTCGATGGGCGGGGAGAACATGGGTATTTAAATGCCATGTGTCCATAGAGTCTTGCTCGATATGGACGGCATTTAACCCCGGGAATATCACCCCACAGAGTCTTGCTCGATGTGGGGGATGGGATTAAGAAGGAGTGTTGATGACGATTACGCCGACCTCTCCTCTCTCCGCGCCTGGCCTATCGGGCTAAAGAAGGGGATTTGTACCTTCGACACACAGACGGGGGGATTTGAGAATGGGAGAGGGAATGAGCAAAGCTCTTTTCTATTTTTCGTGGATTTTCCCAACAGGGCTTCGCCGGGACCTTACATGGGGGAGAGATAGAGAGAGAGCCCCACCGGGTGACCTATATGAGTCACCATCGGTAGGGTTAACGATGGTGACCTCATGATGAGAGATCGTTAGACCCTAACCGATGGTGACCTCATGATGAGGTCACCATCGGTTGGGGAGAGTCCCCCTTAACCGATGGTGACCTCATCATGAGGTCACCATCGGTTAGGGGCAACCGATGGTGACCTCATGCTTAGGTCACCATCGGTTAGCCCCTTAACCGATGGTGACCTCATGTTGAGGTCCCATCGGTTAGGGGGAGACCCCCCCTTAACCGATGGTGACCTCATTGTGAGGTCACCATCGGTTAGGGGGACCTAACCGATGGAAAGAGAGGGGAGAGGGGGGATTTTGTCTATAAATACCCCCCCTACACCCTCATTTACAGGACTTGTTGGAGCCCAGGTGCTGCTGAGTCCTGCTTGTTTTTTTGGAGTTTCGCCCGACTTCTCGGAGTTCTGCCCGATCGGAGGGTGCCTTTGCAAGCCTCGGAGTTCTTCCTCGAGCTTGTTCTTTGTGCTTGTTCTTCGTATTTGGTCTATAGACCTTGTGCTGCCGGAGTGCTGCTGGAGTCCGGCTCCGTTTCCTTGGCGCTTCGCCCCAACTTCTCGGAGTTCTGCCCGATCAGAGGGTGCCTTGCAGCCTCGGAGTTCTTCCTCGAGCTTGTTCTTTGTACTTGTCCTTCGTACTCGGTCTATAGACCTTGTGCTGCCGGATTTTTCCGTGCTTCGTACTTTGGACGGAGACATGTTCTCCTGTACTTTCATTTTAACCGGGACTCCGGGCACCATTTTAAGGGCCGGAACTCCCCTGCTAAATTTTGAGGAAGTATCCCACTGAATAATTTTGTAATTTAAATAACCTTGGGGTCATTTTAAATCACAACTTTTGGCCTCTGAGCAGGCTGCTGATAATGTATTGTAACCAGGCCTGCTGATAACCAACATTTAATCTTCGTGGCCCAAGGCCCCTTTCATCATGTCACGACTTGAACCGTCATCCGCCAAAATAGGCTTCAACTAGGCTAGTCGCCGGACCATCATCTGATGGATTTCGTAATTTCTGCTGAAATA
>JACBKR010002310.1:0-35490 GCA_014218235.1 Colocasia esculenta
TAAACAAGGCAACCGAAACAGCTATTCATTCTACTAGAGTTGAGTCAGGCCTGCTGAGTAACTAATCAAGTAGAGAAAACTTCCGGAAATTAAGTCTCAAAATTAAAGACAAGAGTTATAAGAGGTGGACATGAGGGCAAATGACTCTAGGGAGTAGGAGTAGTGGAGGACATAAGATCAGCAGACTTGCCAAGGATTAGCAGGGCTACTTGATCTACATATTGTCATGATGTACTAGAAATAGGAAAAAAGAGGTTGAAAGGGAAGAACTGTTCTATAATGCTCAAATGATGCTCCAAACAAAGAAATAAAACAGCACCAGTGTGATCAGCATGCTGGAATGCTTGAGCGTCGATATAGTGCGTTGACATGAGGAAAACCATCAACCAACAGAGAACCATGGAATCCAAATGTCAGCCAAACAAACAAATGGAGAGCACAAGAGGATTAGAATTTAGAATTTGATGGGTGTACTGTGCACCTTGAGGTGAGGTGACTTCCAAAACAATGTCGACAGTTACAAAAAGGATTGAGCCAGCTGCCAAAAGCTCACGACATGGTCCAAGAAAAGGAGCTAATCTATACGGAGAAAAGGACTTGGAGGACTATGCAGTAAATGACAAGCGAAGCTTGAATCAATGGATCAAAAGCCCCGAACCAGTCAATGGAAAGCCCTAAACCAGTGGATGAACCAACTGCTTGAACCAACTTCTAAAAACAAGATGAACCGGTCCAGAAAGATGAAGAAGAAGCAAGAATGATGGATACTTATGAAGAACAAATATGTCCACACCTGTCAATTATCCACTTAGTAGTTTAAGTAAATGCAACCATCCCGCACCCGTTAACCAAGAGAGGCAACAGATCAATCTACGGGCCTGAAATGCAGATGGCCTTGAAGGCAAGGAATGCGAAGAAGACCACCAGATCTGAGAACGTCACGGGAGGATCAGCAACAAACGTTCTACATCGAAAGCGAATGCTTAGGATTGCAATACTCACAATTTCCCAAGACCTTGAAAAATATACAATGCACAATTCCACGACCAGTTTCAAATCTATGCGAATTGTTCTCTAATTAAAGCCACAATTACCACACATCGGGTTACTACATGTATAAAACGCAATCGTAGGTGCCAGAGGAACTCCAAAAAGAACAACAACTGAAAGGGGGCGCGAGGAGAGGAAAACAGGAGCGAAGTATTCGCTTCAGGATGCGAAAACAATACGGACTAATATACATATCGATCACACCTGCATGGACCGATCTAAAATCCGATCGGGAGAACGCCGGACGGAGAAGATCGAACGACCATGCTGTTCGGGGATCTAACGGTGGGCGGGTTCGTCCTTGCGGGGCATGCTTTGGCTACCGGCCTTGTCGTCATAGTCGACGACCTCGGCGTCGTGGGAGACGAGGGAGCGGGAGTGCTGCACGATGGATCGGCCGATGGAGTTGATCCACTCCTCCTTCTCCTTCTCGGAGTCGGCGATGAAGTACATGGTCTCCCGGCTGGTGGAGAGCTCGAAGGCGAAGTCGCGGCCAAGGACGTCCTCGGCGCCCTTGACGGTGAGGCAGGTGCCGACGGGAATGATGCCGCGGGGGCGGGAGGCGCGGGTGATGGTGGACTCCTTGAACCAGAAGAGCTTGCCCTGCTTGAGGACGAACCAGCGGCGGCGCCACGTCTTGATGTACTCCCCCTGCTTGGTGAGCCATCCCACCCGCTCGGGGCCGTGCCAGAACTCCACGCCGCCCGTCTCCTCCGACGACGACGAGGAGACCGCCGAGGTCAGACCTCGCCAGAGGCTCGCCATCGCCGCCCGCGCCCAGAAGCCGCTGCCGCCTTCTCCTCCCTTCCGGTGGGATTTCGCTATTGGGAAATGCTATCCCTCTCTTCTCTCTCTCTCTCTCTCTCTCTCTGATCGGAACTGGTCCTAATAAATTCTATTTACCCTATATCGTCTAATAATTTTGGGGAGAAAAGGAAAAAGGAAATGGTTGGAGGTTGGAGAGAGAAAGAAATATTAATTAATTAAATAATTAGTTAATGAGAAATACTTTAAATATTATGATGAGATGTAAATATTTATAATATATTTTAATAATATCTTCACTATATTCTCGATCTATCTTAATATCAAATATATTCATAAACTGTAGATATGAACGAAGTAGATGCGCTAACAATATGACAACGAAGCTCACACTTACTAATATGTATAGGTACTGTCGCTGCTGGAGCAAGGAGGTCGGCTCAGGCTGAGCGAACCCAAGGGAAGGCGGGTTGGAGACAAAGTTGATGCTGCCGAGCTCCTGACCTGCAAGACCACCGAGGCTCCCTGGTGGGTAGAGACTCTGACAATCGAGTTAGCTCGGAGGTCGGAGAAAGAGTTCTTGTGTTAGAAGTTGCGTACCTTTTTCATGAGGGATGTCTCTCTCTTTTATAGAGTTCCCGCGGGTCGGATTACCGAGAATGACTCGTGGACACAGCCTACGAACTCGCCCTTGATTTCAGCAGGCCGAGGTCATAGGCGGCAAGTGTAGCTGGACAGATCTCGGTCACTCCGGGTCAGCTAGCGTATGCCGAGACTGTAGGTGTGATCCCCGGGCCCTTCCTTTGACATACTTTCCTCCCCTTACGATCATGCGAGTCATAACTAGGAAAGTCCACATCAACGCGTTCCCACCGAGGACAATGAAGGGACTCAGCTCGGCCGAGTGCTCGGATGGAGGGTCCTGCGAGTCCTAGCTCGGCTCGGTTGTTGGTTCGGGGTCCGTTCGACGGACGACGTGCTACCCGGTTGAGCCCCCGAGGACCGACCCGTATTATTGGCCCCCCAGCTTCTGCTCGGGACATCGCCCTGATTCTGAGGAGAAGGTGTATGAGGTCTACACCGCGAAGGTAGTCCCGCTCGAGTTCCTGTCAGAAATCTCCGCTGCGGATGTGTCAGAATTATTACGGAATACGATGACAGTCAGACTGACAGGACTTCTGAAGCGTCTGACGGAAATCGAAGTGACGCGGCGCCTCAACTTTCGGCCGCAATGATGGCGGCGGGCGAGGCGACGGGCAGTTACGTCGACGACTCGACTCCTGAACCGCCCGCGCCCTTTGCCTTTGATCGCGATCTGTGTTCAGGCTCTACCGGCCTATGAGGTGGCTTCACGTGGGTTGATCTTTTCGCTTGGACGCGACTATGATCCTCAACCGTAGGATCGGTGTGGTCCTGCAACCTGATAAATACCGCAGTCGGTACCGAAAAAGAGGTGCTTACCTTCGTGTGTGAGCTTCATCATCTGAGGCGGCCGACCATTCGAGCTTCATAGGACTCGGAACTCTCGTCCCCTGCGCCAAGCTTCTTATCGTGGGTCCTAGCTTCGGTTGCTTTCTTCCAGAGGTAAGCCATGGGCTCGTCCTCTGCCTCTTCATCTGCCTCGTCTTCCTCATCTTCTTCTCTTTCCTCGAGGTACTCTCCTTCTGAGGGTACCTCTGCTCAGCCCATGTCTGCTCACTCCTCTGCTCCTGGCCATGCGGACTCTCCCGACGCCCAAATGTAGGAGACTGCTGAGGAGTTTGCTCCCGTGGTCTCTTCCTGGACGTACGTTCCTCGGGTTTCATCTGCTCCCTCCTCTAGTGTGCGGCGGGCAGCCGATTCGGTGGCCGCCGCCGCCACCGAGATCGATCAGACGACCCTAGAGTGGATCGTCGATCATCCCAGTTTCGCGTTTCCCCCCGACTTCACCGTGTACTCCTCTGACAACCTCCGGGCCCATTATACAATGGAGAACGGGTTCTGTCTCTACTCGAGTCGATCCGAGTTGGCTTCCGATACCCCCTTCATCCTTTTCTCCTTCATCTTCTCCTATACTTGGGGGTTGCCCCTTCTCAGTTGGCCCCCAACTTTTGGAGGTCGGCATTTGGTTTCCTTGTTGCTTGCGCCATGGCCAAGGTTCTGCCGAGCATCCGTCTTTTCTTCTCCAATGATACGGGTCGGTCCTCGGGGGCTCGACCGGTAACACGTTGTTCGCCGAACGGACCCCGAACTAACAACCAGGCCGAGCTAGGACTCGCAGGACCCTCCATTCGAGCAATCGGCTGAGCTAAGTCCCTTCATTGTCCCAGTTATGACTCGCATGACCGTAAGGGGACGAAAGTCTGTTAAAGGAAGGGCCCGGGGATCACGTCTACGGTCTCGGCATACCCTAGCTGACCCGGAGCGACCGAGACCTGTCCAGCTACACTTGCCGCCTGACCTCGCCTGCTGAAATCAAGGGCGAGTTCGTAGGCGGTGTCCACGAGTCATTCCCGGTAATTCGGCCCACGGGAACTCTATAAAAGAGAGAGACATCCCTCGTGAAAAATGTACGCAACTTCTAGCACAAGAACTCTTTCTCTGACCTCCCGAGCTAACTCGATCGTCGGAGTCTCTGCCCACCGAGGAGCCTTGGTGGTCTTGCAGGTCAAGAGCTCGGTAGCATCGACTTCGTCTCCAACCCGCCTTCCCTTGGGTCCGCTCGGCCTGAGCCAACCTCCTTACTCCAGCAGCAACATGTACAAAATAGTGAGACATCACAATCAGATTTAAAATATTTTTCTTAATTAATATTTTTATTGGTAATATCAGATAATGACTCTATGAGTAATTATATGCATTTTTATTATTTAAAAACAAATTTCGAGAAAAATATGCGTTTGGGAACAGTAGAGGAGGACGACGACGAGAGGGAGACAGAGGAATACGAATCTACCATCCCACCATGCCATTGTTGTTGTCGTAGATGTCCAGCGGGGACCACCCTGTGTAGTGGAAGGACGTGGCGGGGGGTTGACGTGGACGGGCCCACACACTTCACTTTGGCTGGATGGGGTCTTGTGGAGGGGCGGCCCATCCAAGACTGGCCCATTTAAATACTATTATTATATTCTTGTGAGAACTTGCGATTTATCACTATTTTTTACACAAATTAAGTTTGAGAAATTTCAAATATTTATTCTAAATAAGAGTTTTTTTTTTCTGCCATGAACGAACTCATTTAATTACTTTAGAGTAGTCTGATATAAATCTTTACTAACAATATTGAGTATTTGTGATAAATGTGGGGGAACGGGTCATTGTTCTGTATAAACTTACTAATCAGATAATTACTCTACTTACTCCCATCTCTCTATTCGCCTTGTGGATCCTATCTTGGCAAGTGGATGGGAAAGGGTTTGGAATCAGATTCGTCACTGAGTGGTGATAAGATGGATGGTTCACATGAATCAGATCTGAATTTTAGACAGCACTTTTTTTCATCTGAACGAAAAATATTTATTAATTTATTTGTGCGTTATTCACCTTCATAATATTATATTGAGTTTCATGTGATGAATGAGTCTCACTTATTAATGTTTTAGCTTAAAATCTTATATAATTTTTTTTGAAAAATATTTTATATAATAATTTATTTGATACTACTGAAAAGCTAATCCATAATTTTTTTTTACTTAGAATTATAAATTTTGACATTTTTGATGAAACTCCATAAATCATTTTTCACGATTTCTCTTTCACGTATCTCTACTCTCATTCTTAATGTCTGATGCTTGGGAACTTGACGGTTGGCGTCGGGCACCAGTCGACGCCCGTCAGCTGGAGTTCGACTGTTGGTGTTCGGCGCCCGACACCCAGCATTCGGAGGGCTCTCGACATCTAGCACCCAACACCTGGTGTTTGGCGTTTGGTGTTCGACGCCCGATGTCTGGGGCCCGACGTCCGACGCCCTATGCCTGGTGTGCGACATCTGACGTCCGACGCTCAGTGTCTGACACATACGCTCGATAGTCGATGTCGAACAATCAACAATCGGGTGGTCGACACATGGAACATATTTTTTTTATTTTTAAATAATTTAATTATTTTTAAAAACATTTTAAATAAAAATTTTATTGAAAAATAAACACTTAAAAATATTTTCAGAAAAAAACATTTACGTGAGTATTAATAGATAATTATATTTTTAATTTTTATAAAAAGTTATTCTTTAACATTTTTATCTAATAAATATATTTACAAACAATCAAATATATCTTAAATTTTAATGTGGTGCAAATGTTTTTTTTTTCTCCTTTTCTTTTCAAGATTTTAGTTTGCAATATGTGATTCACAGATATCTAGCGGGCGATGTATAGATTGATCACCTTTAATTGGGACTCTTATAAGTTATTATTTTCTTCGTACGAGGAAACATGTATATTGGGGAACTTAATTCAGATATGGAAACAACCACTTTGAGGTAAGTAGACGTGGAGAAGATCTAACCTTCTTCGTGGACCGGTGGTTGGTTTGACTTTGGCATTGGGTCAGGGAGAAGAGAAATATTACAAGCGCATTTATTATATTTGTGAGAGGTTTTTATTTAGAGGCGGCAAGTTGTATCCGTCCACTGAGAGATCCTATTAAGTGTAATACATATATTTATACAAGTGTAATGAGGTCAGAGATTCAAATCTTCAAAGGAGGAGATTTAAAAGGAATTTTTAAAAAATATTATAATACACTAACTTTCCAAAGTAACGGGGAAGGCTGTGGACCGAGAGATCAAGGATCAAAACACTATATAATGAGTCTTTGGTGCCGGCGGCCGAGCGTGTGAGTTCCAACTGCGTAGGGAGCCAAGGAGATCGCTGGCTATGCTTGTTTGAAGGCCAGTAGAGCGGTTTCGTTGCATGGGTTGGCAGCAGCAATGCCCACGCATTACAATAAAAAAAGATATATAACTTTGGGTAATATCTGAAGGTATATGTTTAAAATCTAAAGGTAAAATTGTTTACCTACGGAAAGAACTACGGTTTGAATCCGACACGTACGTTCACGTGATTAAAACTTATACTCACATAAAAATAATCGTACTTATAAATTGAGTTATACTTACGAATAACAACTGTATGTATAAGTTATCAAAAGTATAGATATAGCACCCCAATAACAACATATTACAATACTTATATGATGGTTCATAACCGTAGTAATAGCTTTATGAGATGATGATAAATTAATGTAGGTATAAATATTGCAATACATGAATTCCTATACCTATAGTTTAAAGTATTGTGTGTAATGCTATTTAGTCATGACCATTAAAAATCATAGGTGTATATTTTCTCTTTTTTTAAACAAATATAAATATTCATATCTATCCATACTTGATCATACATGTCCATACCTAGATCATATATAAACATGTGAAAATTTATTTTACAAACATGCATGTTATACGCATACATATATAATATTCTATGTAATACATCTACATCCACATAACTAAAATTAAATTCAAATCCACATATCCACTCATCTACATGACATAAGCAGAATAACATTTACATAAACATGCACTCACATATCCATATAAATATCCACTCTCATATCCATACATGTCCACACTAACATCCATCCATATACACTTATATTCACAATCACATATACAAGACAAAACACATTCAAAACATACTATGTATATTGAAAACAAACAAATACTTGTTGAAAAATATCCACCTTTTGTTAAACAGTTCAAACATCGGTCAATTTTAGGGATGCAACAATCATGACATATGTTAGGAAGAAGAAAATGACAATTTGAATGAAGAACTTAGGGTTTTCCTTCATTCTTGGAGAAGTCACGGATTTGCAAAGTAAAATTTCTAGTTAGATGAGGGGGAAAACAAAGATAATTGATCATACAAACTCCCACACAGCTTTGCATTCACCTCAATAGACTATTGATCGATATCTCCGAGAAACACACCTTGCTATACGTTGAGACAACCAGTAGAAGGGTAAGTTCTAGATGAACATGATACCAAGTCTGATAAAAGTGGTTGTTAATTGGTTATCACGTTGTAGAGTGTCATACAGAAGAGATTGAATTTAATCAAAGGCATGGGGAAAGAATGGACATGATAGAATGTTTGGCCATAAGATTCAAATAGACATAATAAAAATGCCACCATCAAGATTACACATCGATTATGCCCTTATAATAAACATGCCAAGTACAAAACAACCGCATGATCCAGAAGTATTTGTTTGCCCAATTTGTACTCCAACTATTTGTTAATTGCTAATGGGCATATATATGGTTCAAGTTTATTAATAAATTAGAAGAAGCCTTTTCATCATCATCCACCAAATCTGAAACATATCAGGTGTTATAGTGTAAATGAAATAAGAAAGAGATTGCAGTTTATAGCGAATTTAAGTACCTAATCTTCCAACAATTCCAATGTTGCAAAGAGAAGTCCTCATAGCATCTAAGTGTTGTAATTTCTTCCAGAATTTAGAAAAATAGAAAAATAATCATCAGAGTGAAATCTGGTAAGTCTTAAGCAACCCCTCATCTAAAGGTTGTCCATGGCAAATCGATAATAAAATTAAATAAAAAGGATTATATATTAATTCATATATTTTTCTTGCAAACTAAGTCCATAGCAATAAGGAAGATTCTTAGACAAAAATGGTTTAGTCATAAAGAATGGCAAACTGACAATCAAGAATTTAAATAAAAAAGATAGAAAAAACTTGCTGAGATTTCTGGTGACAACAGAATAAGATTTTCTTGTACTTTATCTACAAAGAGGTTATTCCCATTCAAAAATTCTTCATGCCTGATAAAGAGCATTTGAAGGTTTCCCCCTGTTAGAACCTAATGGGCTTCTGCAAAAGCAACAATAGTTGGCATGGTTAACAGTTTCGTCAGCCCCAAGGCATCAACATATCTATCATAGGGACTCATGAAGTATCCATCTAGGGTCACTGTAACTTGTTGGATCCAAATTTAAGGCGCATTTCAGATCCAGATTCAGATCAAGATCTAAAATTCAATTTCAGATCCAGATCAAGATCCCAATTCATGATATGTTGTATCGGGTTGCTTTCTTAAATATAGTAAAAAACCTATAAAAAATGCAAACTGTTGATTATCTCATAAAAAAATTGATCCTTTAAATTAACACATTTACAAGGATTCCAATTCTTCAAAGTTTACCTGTAAGGTGGATACACATGCCAATCTCATAATTTTCTATGAATGATACGTTGATGTCTTTCAACCAAGTTCAACATATATTTGAAAAGACTTCTGTGATCTTTATTTTTTTTCTACTAAATCATCTTAGTCTTTTGTATGTGTAGATTTGCTATGTCCTCTATCCCAGAGATGAAACAGTGGAGGGAAAGATTCTTCACTTGAAACAAAAATACACTCTTTACTCTGCTTCTCTTCAAGACTTTATTGCTCGTTTTAAGAGGAGATCAGGAAATTTCATTGATTGGGATGACTTCCCAGATAAAGTGGTAGTTCAGATGAATGATACTCACCCAACTCTCTGCATTCCAGAGTTCATGAGGATTTCATTGACATCAAGGGCTTGAGTTGGAAAGAGCCCTGGAATATAACTAAAGGTGATCTTTCACTTTTCTTTTTTTAGTTGTATTTCAATTCAGAATCTGATACCTGAAGCATTGTTGGATGGTTTGATGTAAGATCGGGGGACCCTTTGGTCTCTAGCCTATCATCCTTACTAAGGAAGCACTTAGCAAAGGTCTCCAACATTTATTTCAAAGAGATATCATACTCCATTTTCCATTTTTGCATAGGGTCCTATCATTTCACATCTCCTTTTTGATGATGATACCATCATATTTACCAATGGCTCTCAGGGTTCTCTTCCTAGACTTATGGCTTTTCTAACTGTTTATGAGATGTTCAGGGCAAAATAACAATGCTAAGAGTTTGTTCTACATTGCAAGCTACGCTCCTACTAGAAGAATCAATCAAATAACTCCAACTTTCTATCCCACAAATAATTTCCATCATTATTGGGAGCACCAATTTTTAAGGTGTTTCTAAGGCAGTGAATTTCCAACCTCTTCTGGACAAGGTGAGGAAAAGGTTGGCTTCCTGGAAAGCTAATTTACTTTCAACTGGTGGCAGATTAATCCTTATCAAACATGTTTTACCTTCAATCTTGATACATATCCTTGTTGTGCTTAACCCCCCTAAGAGTATCATTAACTTTCTAAAGAGGTTATTTGCTGCCTTCTTTTGGGGCTCCACCACTGTAGGTCCTCGCAAGCATTGGGTTTCTTGGAAACACTTATCAAGACCTGCATCCGAAGGTGGTACTGGAGCTATAGAAGTCGACAACTATCACTTTGCAACACCTGTTAAATTCTACATAATCACAATATAAAAGAGCAAGCAACCGGATATCTAGATTAGGACATAAAACACAAAGAAAAAAAAGAAAACAACAGTTCGGATACTAGATAACTTGAATTAATTGTTAATACCTCCCAGTCCATAGCCTTTGAACTAAAGTGAAATGAGGAATTGTGAAAATCTGCAAAAACAATGAAGCAAGAGTAACATGTTTGATGTAGATAAGAATTCCCTTCAAACAAAACTTCAAAGTAAAGATAATAAAAAAATTGAGAATTATAAATTAGTGGTCATTAAAAAATGTAATAAATAGAACATCATTCTTACATGTTGACATATTTTAAACTAAGCACAAGAAAATTAAAGGGAAAAACACAAAAGAATGATCTAAATGACATAAAAAAACACAAAACATGACCTTTCAGATTACAACATACATTCAAACACGACATGATGCACTTATAGCACATCTTACCATTCTCAGCACTTTTAGCTTCAAAGTGTTTCTATCCCCATCTAGCTCACTCAAATCCACATCTATGTGTGGTGGTGCAATATCAGCAGGGCAAAGATTCTTGGTAATCCATTTTATTGTGTTCAAATAACCCCTGTAAGAATGCAACAACTCTAACATAAACTAGTATATCAACAAATGAAGTGCAAGAAGAACATAGTTCATACCCAAAACAAAAATAGAAAAAAAGAATAGTATGCTTATTATAAAGAAAAAATGAACTTGGGGTATAGCCTAGAACACTTCTCCAATCAGTCTAATCATAGATCAAGTTGCATAAAGACAATAGCAAAATTTATTTGAATCCCTGATTCTCAAGAGATCTAAAGATATTCTTCGAAGATTGCAGGCAATGGGCTGAAAAAATCAAATCTAGATTTGCATGTGACAATTTTGCATTTCATGATACAGTTCAAAAAGTGTAAGTTACTGCCTTCTAAGCCGCCAGAAAAATTACTCTAAAAGTGCAATACCGATCATGCAAATAAGCTTTAAATTCTTCAGACCTTAAGCATCCACCAAATCAACCACTTACACATGTGAAAACATAACCTGAGAGAATTTTCCAAGACAATATTGCATGCAGTGCCAAGGCTCATGAATAACCAATATCTCCTTCTCAATCATGTCAGGGCGTGAAAGGAGATTGTTCAAAGTTGAACACCTAAACAGAGAGAACATTTATTATTCCTCAAATATGATTACTTTGACTAAACAAGTGAATCTCATAAAATTAAATAATCTCATATATAACATTCAACTTCAATAGCATTTGGCATGTTTCATGGCAAAAACAATTGACATTTATCAAAATTATAAATTGACATGCATTTGGCCCTCAAGAGACTTAGTAAAGAATATTAACAACAAATAGTAAGCTATCTTCTAAATTAAAAAAGGTTAATGACTGGTACAGATACATGGTAACAATATGCTTGACAGGCAAGCCGGTTAAAGTTTTAGTCTCCTCTTAGTAAGAAATACTTAGTAGTTTCATATAAGCTCAACATGTGCAACATAAAATTAGCATAATCTTTGGTAACAAAAATAAAAACAACCTGCTAAACATCATCCCAGAGTTTCTAATTTGACATCATGCACCAAATCAGGAAAGTCCCCCTGAATTTTTCTTCTGCTCTAGAAAGATGAGTATGTTTTCATCTAATCTGAACATTGCCCATCAGCATGAAGGCAGTAATCTATATCATAAAAAAGGGAAAGACAAATATTAGTTAAAATTTACCAAAAATGTTTCTTGCATGTTTTCCATTTTTGTAAGACTTGTGAAGACATAATTTTATAAGTAGTTTGGTTAGATTCAAGAATTAAAACAGCTTGTAGATAATTAGAGATGCCTAGAGAAACATATAAATCAGAACCTCGTGGAGATGCCTAAGACTAACTCCCAAAACATCATATAAAACAAAATCTAGCGGAACAAACTATGTCACAGATAGAAATGATAAAAAATGATCTCCATGGAACAAAAGGGTAAACAGTGAAAGAATACAGAGAAGACCCATCTATTCAAAAACTAGAAAGAGAAACCCCAAGATTTAATCAAACAAAACAAACAGATCAATATACCCCTCTATTGCTCTGCAACTGGAATTCGATGCATGGTCGCCATCTCTCCACCATCCCCATCAGAGAGTCATCACACCTCAAAGTTAAAAGAGAGATGCCTAGTTAAAAGAGAACATTAACCATGGCAAAAACAACTATGAGAAGACCCCCAGACCTTGGCCGATCAGACCAAGCAGAGCTCGCATGGCTGCTTGCTTCTTTGCCACTTTCCTACACCCCTCTAGCCACCTTCACCACCCTCCTCGCTTCCACCTTTCCACCGCCCCCTTCCTCTTCTTCTTCTTCACCCTCCACCACCACCTTCAACACCCTCTAATCACCACCCACGACAGCTACCACTTCCCCTGCCATCACCAAAAGGGGATCCGTCTCTCCCACTTCCTCATCACCATTTCTGACATATATGCCGCCAAGTAAGCACCCTAGAACGATGCCCTAAGGAATCCCTTCTGCTTTCCCTTGATCGTCCACCCCCCCCAGCCTTTCTTCCAGCTCTGCCGCAACCTCACCCATGTCATCGCCGCCAATGAGGGCTGCAGCCTCTCCCAGCTCCTTCACCTTCCTAGATTTGGCTACATCTTCCTTGAACAGAAGTAAATAAAAAGAACAAGGTCCTCCTCTTTCTATGAGGGCGTGGTTCACGCCGGTGCCGCAGTCACTACTGCAGGGATGTGGTTCCAGGAGATGGCCACGGTCGAGGGTGTCAGGAACCACGGCGGTGGCAGGGTGAAGGCTTGGGACGACGACATCAGTAGTCGAGCGGCTCGTAGATGACGATGACTACGGTCGAGGTCATCGTGACGGTAGCGAATGATGCGTGGACGACAACGATGGCACCCAGGGTTGGATACGATGGTGGAAAGCTGCGGGAAATGAAAATAATTGAAGTGGGGAAGAAGAGAAGGGGAAATGAAACCCAAAAATGTAAGCCTCAGAAAATGAACAGTAATGGCGCCATCTTCTATTTCCTACGGTTCTAAATTTTTTGGGATGTTATTTATTGACCAATGCACATACTTTAAAATTTTTATAAGATACTCTAACTTTTTCTTACATATTTTAATAAGTTGTGGCCAAAATAACTACTTTTACACATTGTTGTACAAAACTGTAACTATATCTACTTATATACAAATGGTTAAAATAACTGTATGTGACAGGCCGACTCTGTGTGGTTGCCCCGCCAGGGATTCACGTAATCAAGGGAGACGTTACTTCCAAAAAACTTTGGAAATGGGGAGATCGTTAACTGGATCGTAATTTTAGAGTGCGAAATGTAGGTTTTTCGACCATGAAATGACGTCTTATAGTCTAAGGCAATGAGGGGCGACGAGTGCCTCTGAGTGCCAACTCCGAATTGGGGTCTTATAAGCGATTCCGATAATCGAGCAGAAAGTTATGCCCGTTCGAGCGAATGGGTGTCCGTATGCGATCGCATCGGGATCCACAACCACACCCCCGGAGAGGAATTTGGGCGTCGGACCAGAAAATATCCGAATCCGACCTTGTGCCGACCGAGTCGAAGTGCCGATTCTGAATTGGGGCCTCGCGGGCAGTTTCGATCGCCGGGCGAACAAATATCTACATCTCACCCAAGGGTACGACAATGTGACCACAATTCGGAATCGGCACTCCGAGACGGTCGACAGGATGTTGGTTTTGCGGAATTCCATTCCGGGGCCGAAATTCCACCACGGAGCGTGTGTATTAGTACACCGATTGTCGTACCTCTTGGGTAAGACGTAGATATTTGTTCACCCCGACAATCAGAACCGCCTGCGAGACCCCAATTCGGAATCGCACTTCGACCCGATCGGCACAAGGTCAGATTCAAAGATTTCCGATCCGGGCCGAAATTCCTGTCCAGGAACGTGATCGCGGGCTGCCGATGCGATCGTATACGGACACCCCTTCGCTCAAACGGGCATAACTTTCCGCTCGGTTATCAGAATCGCTTATAAGACCCCAATTTGGAATTGACACTACGAGGCGCTCATCGCCCCTTATTGCCTCAAGCAATAAGATGTCGTTTCGAGGTTGAAAGGCTTCGTTTCGCACTCTAAAATTGCTATTCCAGTCGACGATCTACCCATTTCCAAAGTTTTTTGGCAGTAACGTCTCCCTCGATTGCATGAATCTTAGCGGGGAAACCACACGGAGTCGGCCTGTCACGGCGATCGGAAGTTGTGTTCAACTTTGCGCGAGAACTCCTACCCAGTTCGAAATATGGGTGCACAAACATCGCTGATATAGTCACCCCTTCCGGATTATTCTCACCCATTAAGCAAAAGAATAGGGCATAAATTTTTACCCCGATATCAGAATCGATTATGTGACCACAATTCAGAATCGCCACTCTGAGACGGTCGACAAGATGCTGGTTTCGCCGAATTCCATTTCGGGGCTGAAATTCCACCACGGAGTGTGTGTTCTAGTACACCGATTGTCATTCCCCTTGGGTAAGATGTAGATATTTGTTCGCACAAAAATCGAAACCGCCCGCGAGGCCCCAATTCAAAATCGGCACTTTAACCCGGTCGACACAAGGTCGGATTCAGAGATTTTTGATCCGGCACCCAAATTCTTCTTTGGGAGCGTGGTCGCGAGCTGCCGATGCGATCGCATACGGACAACCTTCGCTCAAAGGACATAACTTTCACTCGTTATCGGAATCTCTTATAAGTCCCCTAATTCGGAATCAGCACTTAGAGGTGCTCGTCGCCCCTTATTGCCTCAAGCGATCAGACGTCTTTTCGGGGTCAAAAAACCTTAGTTTCACAGTTCAAAATTGCGATTCCAGCGGATGATCTCCCCATTTCCAAAGTTTTCAGGCAGTACATCTCCCTCGCTTACGTGAATCCCTGGCGGGAGAACACACAAGTCGGCCTGTCACGCGATCAGAAGTTGTGTTCAACTCGGCGCGGGAACTCCTCCCTAGGTCGTAAATATGGGTGCACAAACATCGCCGATTCAATCACCCCTTCCGGATTATTCTCACCCCTTCAGCAAAAGAACTGCGCATAACATTCCGCCCAGGTATCAGAATCGCTTATGTGACCACAATTCGGATCGACACTCCGAGACGGTCGACAGAATGCTGGTTTCGCGGAATTCCATTTCGGGGCGAATTCCATCGCAGAGCGTGTGTACTAGTACACCGATTGTCGTACCCCTTGGGTAAGACGCAGATATTTGTTCGCCCGGCAATCAGAACCGCCTTTGAGACCCAATTCGGAATCGGCACTTCGACCCGATCGGTACAAGGTCAGATTCGGAGATTTCTGGTCCGACGACCAATTTCCTCTCGGGAGCATGGTCACGGGCTGCCGATGCGATCTCATACTTATACCCCTTCGCTCAAACGGGCATAACTTTCCGCTCGGTTATCGGAATCACTTATAAGACCCCAATTCGGAATCAGCACTCAGAGGCGCCCGTCGCTACTTATCGCTTCAGGCGATAAGACGTCATTTCGGGGTCGAAAACCATCATTTTGCACTCCAAAATTGCGATTCCAGCCAACGATCTGCCCGTTTCCAAGGTTTTATGGCAGTGACGTCTCCCTTGATCACGTGAATCCTCGGCGGGGCAACCACACAGAGTCGGCCTGTGACGGTGATCGGAAGTCATGTTCAACTCGGCTCGAAAACACCTCTCTAGGTCGTAGATATGGGTGCACAAACATCGCCGATATAGTCACCCCTTTCGGGTTATTCCCACCCCTTGAGCGAAAGAACTGGGCATAACTTTCCCCGGGTATCGGAATCACTTGTGGGACCACAATTCGGAATCAGCACTCCGAGACGGTCGACAGGTCGCTGGTCTCAGGAAATTCCATTTCGGGGCCCAAATTCCACTGCGGACCGTGTGTACTAGTACATCGATTGTCGTACCCCTTGGGAATACGCAGATATTTGTTCGCGCGGCGATCGGAACCGCTCGCGAGGCCCCAATCGGAATGACACTTCGACCCGGTCGGCACAAGGTCGGATTTAGAGATTTCCGGTCCGTCGCCCAATTCCTCTCTGGAGCGTGGTCGCGGGCTGCCGATGCGATCACATATGGACACCCCTTCGCTCAAACGGGCATAACTTTCCGCTTGGTTATCGAATTACTTATAAGACCCCAATTCGGAATCGGCACTCAGAGGCGCTCATCGCCACTTATAGCATTAATAATGTCATTTCGGGGTCAAAAAACCTTCGTTTCGCACTCCAAAATTGCGATTCCCCTGACGATCTGCCCGTTTCCAAGGTTTTCTGGTAGTGACGTCTCCCTTGATCACGCGAATCCCCTGCAGGGAAACCATACAGAGTCGGCCTGTGATGGCGATCGGAAGTCGTGTTCAACTCGGCGCGAGAACTCCCCTCCAGGTCATAGATATGGGTGCACAAACATCACCAATATCTACGACCTCGGGTAGAGATCTCGAGCCGAGTTGAACCGACTTTCGATCGCCGTGATAGGCCGACTTCGTGTGTTTCACCCGCCAGCGACTCACGTAATCGAGGGAGGCGCTACTGCCTGAAAACGTTGGAATCGGGGAGATCGTCGGCTAGAATCGCAATTTCGGAGCGCGAAATGAAGGTTTTTTGACCCCGAAATGACGTCTTATCGTTGAGGCATTAAGGGGGCGACCGGCGCCTCTGAGTGCCGATTCTGAATTAGGGTCTTATAAGCAATTCTGATAACCGAGCGAAAAGTTATGCCCGTTTGAGCGAAGGGGTGTCCGTATGCGATCGCATCGGCAACCCGCGACCACGCTCGCGGAGAGGAATTAGCCGCCGGACCAGAAATGTCCGAATGCGACCTTGTGCCAACCGGCTCGAAGTGCCGATTCTGAAATGGGGTCTTGCGGGCGGTTCCGATCGTCGGACAAACAATATCTGTGTCCTACCCAACGGGTACGATAATCGGTGTGCTAATACACACCCTACGCGGCGAATTTCGGCCCGGAACAGAATTCCGCGAAAACCAACGCCCTATAGACCGTCTCGGAGTGCCGATTTCGAATTGTGGTGACATCAGCGATTCTGATGTCCGGGCAGAAAGTTATGCCCAGTTCTTTCGCTGAAGGGGTGAGAATAAATTGTAGGAGGTGAGTATATCGACGATGTTCGTGCACCATATCTACGACCTCGGGTGGAGATCTCGAGTCGAGTTGAACACGAATTCCGATCGCTGTGATAGGCCGTCCCGTGTGTTGCGCCTGCCAGCGACTCGCGTAATCTAGGGAGGCGCTACTGCCAGAAAACCTTGGAATCGGGGAGATCGTCGGCTAGAATCGTAATTTCAGAGCGCGAAACGATGGCTTTTCGACCAAGAAACGACATCTTATCGCCTTAGGCAAAAAGGGGGCAACGGGAGCCTCTGAGTGCCGATTCCTAATGGGGTCTTATAAGCGATTCCGATAACTGAGCGAAAGTTATGCCCATTTAAGCGAAGGGGTGTTCGTATGCGATCGCATCGGCAGCCGCGACCACGCTCCCGGAGAGGAATTTGGCCACCGGACCTGAAATGTCTGAATGCGACCTTGTGCCGACCGGCTCGAAGTGCCAATTCTGAAATGGGGCCTTGCGGGCGGTTCCGATCGTCGGGCGAACTAATATCCGAGTCCTACCCATGGGTACGACAATCGGTGTACTAATACACACGCTCCGCGGTGAATTTCGGCCCCAGAACGGAATTACGCAAAACCAGCGCCTTGTCGACTGTCTCGGAGTACCGATTCCGAATTGTGGTCACATCAGCGATTCCGATGCCCGGGCGGAAAGTTATGCCCAGTTCTTTCGCTGAAGGGGTGAGAATAAACTGTAGGGGGTGACTATATCGGCGATGTTCGTGCACCCATATCTACGACCTCGGGTTGAGATCTCGAGCCGAGTTGAAATGAATTCCGATCTCCGTGATAGGCTGACTCTGTGTGTTGTGTCCGCCAGCGACTCACGTAATCTAGGGAGGCACTATTGCTAGAAAACCTTGAAATCGGGAGATCGTCGGCTAGAATCGCAATTTTACAGCGCGAACGAAGGTTTTTTGACCTCGAAACGACATTTCACGCGATAAGGGGGCGACGGGTGCCTTTGAGTGCCGATTCCGAATTGGGGTCTTATAAGCGATTCTGATAACCGAGCGGAAAGTTATGCCCGTTTGAGCGAAGGGGTGTCCGTATGCGATCGCGACGGCTGCCCGCGACCACGCTCCCGGAGAGGAATTTGGCTGCCGGACCGGAAATGTCCGAATGCGACCTTGTGCCGACCGGCTCAAAGTGCCGATTCTGAAATGGGGCCTTGCGGGCAGTTCCGATCGCCGGGCGAACAAATATCCGCGTCCTACCCAACGAGTACGACAATCGGTGTACTAATACACACGCTCTGCGGCGAATTTCGGCCACGAAATGGAATTCCGCGAAACCAGCACCCTGTCGACCGTCTCGGAGTGTCGATTCTGAATTGTGGTCACATCTGCGTTTCCGATGCCCGGCAGAAAGTTATGCCTAGTTCTTTCGCTAAAGGGGTGCGAATAGACTGTAGGGGGTGACTATATCGGCGATGTTCGTGCACCCATATCTACGATCTCAGGTGGAGATATCGAGCCGAGTTCAACACGAACTCCGATCGTCGTGATAGGCCGACTCCGTGTGTTGTGCCGCCAACGACTCGCGTAATCTAGGGAGGCGCTACTGCTAGAAACTTTGAAATCGGGGAGATCGTCGGCTAGAATTGCAATTTAACAGCGCAAAACAAAGTTTTTTTGACCCCGAATGACGTCTTATCGTTAGAGGCGAGAAGGGACGACGGACGCCTCTGAGTGCCGATTCCGAATTGGGGTCTTATAAGCGATTCTGATAACCGAGCGGAAAGTTATGCCCGTTTGAGCGAAGGTGTGTCCGTATGCGATTCCATCGGCAGCCCGCGACCACGCTCCCGGAGAGGAATTTGGCCGTCGGACCGGAAATGTCCGAATGCGACCTTGTGCCGACCGGCTCGAAGTGCCGATTCTGAAATGGGGCCTTACGGGCGGTTCCGATCGCCGGGCGAACAAATATCCGCGTCCTACCCAACGGGTATGACAATCGGTGTACTAATACACACACTCCGCGGCGAACTTCGGCCCCGAAACGGAATTCCGCAAACCAGCACCCTGTCGACCGTCTCGGAGTGCCGATTTCGAATTGTGGTCACATCAGCGATTCCTATGCCCGGGAAGAAATTTATGCCTAGTTCTTTCACTGAAGGGGTGTGAATAAACTATAGGGGGTGACTATATCGGCGATGTTCGTGCACCCATATCTACGATCTCAAGTGGAGATCTCGAGCCGAGTTCAACACAAATTCCGATCGCCGTGATAGGCCGACCCCGTGTGTTTGCCCCCAGCGACTCGCGTAATCTAGGGAGGCGCTACTGCCAGAAAAACCTTGGAATCAAGGAGATTGTCGGCTAGAATCGCAATTTCAGAGCGCGAAACGAAGGTTTTCGATCCCGAAATGACGTATTATCGCCTAAGGCGAAAAGGGGGCGACGAACGCCTCTGAGTGTTGATTCCGAATTGAGGTCTCATAAGCGATTCCGATAATCGAGCGGAAAGTTACGCTCGTTTGAGACGAGGGGTGTCCGTATGCGATCGCATCGGCAGCCCGCGACCACGCCCCCCGAGAGGAATTTGGGCCGCCGGACCGGAAATGTCCGAATGCGACCTTGTGCCGACCGGCTCGAAGTGCCGATTGTGGAATGGGCCTTGCGGTCGGTTCCGATCGTCAGCGAACAAATATCCACGTCCTACCCAACGGGTACGACAATCGGTGTACTAATACACACGCTCCGCGGTGAATTTTGTCCCCAGAACGAAATTCCGCAAACCAACGCCCTGTCGACCGTCTCGGAGTGCCGATTCCGAATTGTGGTCACATCAGTGATTCCGATGCCCGGGCGGAATGTTATGCCCAGTTCTTTCGCTGAAGGGGTGAATACCGTAGGGGTGACTATATCGCCGATGTTCGTGTAGCCATATCTACGACCTCGTTGGAGATCTCGAACCGACTTGAACACGAATTCCGATCGCCATGATAGGGCGACTCCGTGTGTTGTGCCCGCCAGCGACTCGCGTAATCTAGGGAGGCGCTACTGCCAGAAAACCTTGAAATCGGGGAGATCGTCGGCTAGAATCGCAATTTTGGAGCACGAAACAAGGTTTTTCGACCCCAAAATGACGCCTCATGCCCGAGGCAATAAGGGGCAACGGGCGCCTCTGAGTGCCGATTCCGAATTTGGGTCTTATAAGCGATTCTGATAATCGAGCGGAATGTTATGCCCGTTTGAGCGAAGGGGTGTCCGTATGCGATCGCATCGGTTGCCCGCGACACGCTCTCAGATGAGGAATTTGGCTGCCGGACCAGAAATGTCCGAATGCGACCTTGTGCCGACCGGCTCGAAATTTCGATTCTAAAATGGGGCCTTGCGGGCGTTTCGATCGCCGGGCGAACAAATATCCGCGTCCTACCCAACGGGTACGACAATCGGTGTACTAATACACACTCCGCGGTGAATTTCGGCCCCGAAACGGAATTCCGCGAAACCAGCGCCCTGTCGACCGTCTCGGAGTGTCGATTCCGAATTGTGGTCACATCAGCGATTCCGATGTCCGGGCAAAAAGTTATGCCAAGTTCTTTCGCTGAAGGGTGGTAATAAACTGTAGGTGACTATATCGGCGATGTTCGTGCACCCATATCTACGATCTCAGGTGGATCTCGAGCCGAGTTCAACATGAATTCCGATCGTCGTGATAGGACGACTCCGTGTGTTGTGCCCGCCAGTGACTCACGTAATCTAGGGAGGCGCTACTGTCAGAAAACTTAGAATCAAGGAGTTCGTCGGCTAGAATCGCAATTTTAGAGCGCAAAATGAAGGTTTTTCGACCCCGAAATGACGTATTATCGGCTAAGCAAAAAGGGGGCGACAAGCGCCTCTGAGTGCTCATTCCGAATTGAGGTCTTATAAGCGATTTCGATAATCGAGCGGAAAGTTATGCTCGTTGAGCGAAGGGGTGTCCGTATGCGATCGCATCGGCAGTCCGCGACCACGCCCCCCGAGAGGAATTTGGCCGCCAGACCGGAATGTCTGAATGCGACCTTGTGCCGATCTGCTCGAAGTGCCGATTCTGAAATGGGGCCTTGCGGGTGGTTCCGATCGTCAGGCGAACAAATATCTGCGTCCTACCCAACGGGTACGACAATCGGTGTACTAAACACACGCTCCGCGGTGAATTTTGGCCCCGGAACGGAATTCCGCAAAACTAGCGCCCTGTCGACCGTCTCGGAGTGCCGATTCCGAATTGTGGTCACATCAGCGATTACGATGCCCGGGAGAGTTATGTCCAGTTCTTTTGCTGAAGGTGAGAATAACCGTAGGGGTGACTATATTGGCGATGTTCGTGCACCCATATCTACACCTCGGGAGATCTCGAGCTGAGTTGAACTCGAATTCCAATTACCAGGATAGGGCAACTCCGTGTGTGTGCCCGCCAGTGACTCGCGTAATCTAGGGAGGCGCTACTGCCAGAAAACCTTGAAATCGGGGAGATTGTCGGCTAGAATCGCAATTTTGGAGCACGAAACAATGATTTTTTGACCCCAAAATGACGTCTCATCACCTCAGACAATAAGGGCGTAACAGGCGCCTCTGAGTGCCGATTCCAAATTGGGGTTCTTATAAGCGATTCTGATAACTGAGCGGAAAGTTATGCCCTTTGAGCGAAGGGGTGTCCGTATGCGATCGCATCGGCTGCCCGCGACCACGCTCTGGAGAGGAATTTGGCTGCCGGACCGGAAATGACCGAACGCGACCTTGTGCCGACCGGCTCGAAGTGCCGATTCTGAAATGGGGCCTTGCGGGCGCTTCCTTACGCCAGGCGAACAATATCCGCGTCCTACCAACGGGTATGACAATCGGTTTAGTAATACACACGCTCCGCGGTGAATTTCGGCCCCAAAATGGAATTCCGTGAAACCACGCCCTGTCGACCGACTCGGAGTGCCGATTTTGATTGTGGTCACATCAGCGATTCCGATTCCCGGGCAGAAAGTTATGTCTAGTTCTTTCGCTGAAGGGGTGTGAATAAACTGTAGGGGCGACTATATTGGCGATGTTCGTGCACCATATCTACGATCTCAGGTGGAGATCTTGAGCCGAGTTCAACACGAATTCCGATCGCCGTGATAGGCCAACTCCGTGTGTTGTGCCCGCCAACGACTCGCGTAATCTAGGGAGGCTCTACTGCTAGAAAACCTTGAAATCAGGAGATCGTCGGCTAGAATCACAATTTCGGAGCGCGAAACGAAGGTTTTTTGACCCCGAAACGACGTCTTATTGCGATAAGGGGCAACGGGCGCATCTGTGTGCCGATTCCGAATTGGGGTCTTATAAGTAATTCTGATAACCGAGCGGAAAGTTATCCGTTTGAGCGAAGGGGTGTCCGTATGCATTGCATCGGCAGCCCGCGACCACGCTCCCGGAGAGGAATTTGGCTGCCGAACCGGAAATGTCCGAATGTGACCTTGTGCCGACCGGCCTCGAAGTGCAGATTCTGAAATGGGGCCTTGCGGGCGGTTCCGATCGCTGGGCGAACAAATATCCGCGTCCACCCCGGGTACGACAATCGTGTACTAATACACACACTACGCGGCGAATTTCGGCCCCGAAACGGAATTCCATGAAACCAGCGCCATGTCAACCTTCTCGGAGTGCCGATTCTGAATTGTGGTCACATCAGCGATTCCGATGCCGGGCAGAAATTATGCCTAGTTATTTCGCTGAAGGTGTGGGAATAAACTGTAGGGGGTGACTATATCGGCGATGTTCGTGCACCCATATCTACGATCTCAGGTGGAGATCTCGAGCCGAATTCAACACGAATTCCGATCGCCGTGATAGGCCAACTCCGTGTATTGTGCCCGCCAGCGACTCGCGTAATCTAGGGAGGCGCTACTGCCAAAAACCTTGGAATCAAGGAGATCGTTGGTCAGAATCGCAATTTCAGAGCATGAAACGAAGGTTTTTCGACCCCGAACGACGTAATATCGCCTAAGCGAAAATGGGGCGACGGACGCCTCTGAGTGCCGATTCCGAATTGAGGTCTTATAAGCGATTCCGATAATCGAGCGGAAAGTTATGCTTGTTTGAGCGAATGGGTGTCCGTATACGATCGCATCGACAGCCCGCGACCACGCCCCCCGAGAGGATTTGGCCCGGACCGGAAATGTCCGAATGCGACATTGTGCCGACCGGCTCGAAGTGCTGATTCTGAAATGGGGCCTTGCGGGCGGTTCCGATCGTCAAGCGAACAAATATCCGCGTCCTACCCAACGTGTACGACAATCGGTGTACTAATACACACGCACCGCGGCCATTTTGGCCCCGGAACGGAATTCCGCGAAACCAGTGCCCTGTCGATCGTCTCGGAGTGTAGATTCTGAATTGTGGTCACATCAGCGATTCCGATGCCCGGGCGGAAGTTATGCCCAGTTGTTTCGCTGAAGGGGTGAATAAACCGTAGGGGGTGACTATATCAGTGATGTTTTTGCACCCATATCTATGACCTCGGGTGGAGATCTCGAGCTGAGTTTAACATGAATTCCGATCGCCGTGATAGGGCGACTCTGTGTGTTGTGCCCGCCAGCGACTCGCGTAATCTAGGGAGGCGCTACTGCCAGAAAACCTTGAATCAGAGAGATCGTCAGCTAGAATCGTAATTTTGGAGCACAAAACGAAGTTTTTTCGACCCCGAAATGACATCTCATCGCCTGAGGCAATAGGGAGCAATGGGCGCCTCTGAGTGCCGATTCCGAATTGGGGTCTTATAAGCGATTTTGGTACCGAGCGGAATGTTATGCCCGTTTGAGCGAAGGGGTCCGTATGCGATCGCATCGGCTTCCCGCGACCATGCTCCCGGAGAGAATTTGGCTGCCGGACCAGAAAGTCCCCGAATGCGACCTTGTGCCGACCGGCTCGAAGTGCCGATTCTGAAATGGGGCCTTGCGAGCGCTTCCGATCGCCGGGCGAACAATATCCGCGTCCTACCCAACTACGACAATCGGTGTACTAATACACCGCTCCGCGGCGAATTTCGGCCCCGAAACGGAATTCCGCGAAACCAGTGCCCTGTCGACCGTCTCGGAGTGTCAATTCTGAATTGTGGTCACATCAGCGATTCCAAAGCCCGGGCAGAAAGTTATGCCTAGTTCTTTCGCTGAAGGGGTGGGAAAAACTATAGGGGGACTATATCGGCGATGTTCGTGCACTCATATCTACGATCTCAGGTGGAGATCTCGAGCCGAGTTCAACACAATTCCGATCGCCATGATAGGCCGACTCCGTGTGTTGTGCCCGCCAGCGACTCGCGTAATCTAGGGAGGCATTACTGCTAGAAAACCTTGAAATCGGGGAGATCGTCGGCTAAATCGTAATTTTACAGCGTGAAATGAAGGTTTTTTGACCCCGAAACGACGTCTTATCGCCTGAGGCGATAAGGGGGCGACATGCGCCTCTGAGTGCCGATTCCGAATTGGGGTCTTATAAGCGATTCTGATAACCGAGTGGAAAGTTATGCCGTTTGAGCGAAGGGGTGTCCGTATGCGATCCCATTGGCAGCCCGCGACCACGCCCCCGAGAGGAATTTGACCCGTCGGACCGGAAATGTCCGAATGCGACCTTGTGCCGACCTGCTCGAAATGCCGATTCTGAAATGGGGCCTTGCGGGCGGTTCCGATCGTCAGGCGAACAAATATCCGCGTCACCCCAAGGGTACGACAATCGGTGTACTAATACACATGCTCCGCAGCGAATTTTGGCCCCGAAACGCAATTCTGCGAAACCAGCGCTCTGTCGACGATCTCGGAGTGTCGATTCCGAATTGTGTCATATCAGCGATTCCGATGCCGGGTGGAAAGTTATGCCCAGTTCTTTCGCTGAAGGGGTGAGAATAAACCGTAGGGGTGACTATATCGGCGATGTTCGAGCACCCATATCTACGACCTCGGGTGGGAGATCGAGCCGAGTTGAACACGAATTCCGATTGCCATGATAGGGTGTCCGTGTGTTTGTGCCTGCCAACGACTCGAGTAATCTAGGGATGCGATACTGCCAGAAAACCTTGAAATCGGGGAGATCGTCAGCTAGAATCGCAATTTTGGAGCACGAAAGGAAGGTTTTTCGACCCGAAACGACGTCTCATCGCCTAAGGCAATAAGGGAGCAATGGGCGCCTCTGAGTGCCGATTCCGATTGGGTCTTATAATCGATTCTGATAACCGAGCGAATGTTATGCCCGTTTGAGCGAAGGTGTGTCAGTATGCGATCGCATCGGCTTCCCGCGACCATGCTCCCGGAGAGGAATTTGGCTGTCGGACCAGAAATGTCCGAATGCGACCTGTGCCGACCGGCTCGAAGTGCTGATTCTGAAATGGGGCCTTGCGAGCGCTTCGATCGCCGGGCGAACAATATTCGCGTCCTACCCAACGGGTACGACAATCGGTGTACTAATACACACGCTCCGCGGCGAATTTCGCCCCGAAATGGAATCCACGAAACCAGTGCCCTGTCGACCGTCTCAGAGTGTCAATTCTGAATTGTGGTCACATCAGCGATTCCAAAGCCCGGGCAGAAAGTTATGCCTAGTTCTTTCGCTGAAGGGGTGGGAAAAACTATAGGGGGTGACTATATCGGCGATGTTCGTGCACCCATATCTACGATCTCAGGTGGAGATCTCGAGCCGAGTTCAACACGAATTCCGATCGCCATGATAGGCCGACTCCGTGTGTTGTGCCCGCTAGCGACTCGCGTAATCTAGGGAGGCATTACTGCTAGAAAACCTTGAAATCGGGGAGATCGTCGACTAGAATCGTAATTTTACAGCGTGAAATGAAGGTTTTTTGACCCCAAAATGACGTCTTATCGCCAGAGGCGATAAGGTAGCGACAGGCGCATCTGAGTGCCGATTCCGAATTGGGGTCTTATAAGCGATTCTGATAACCGAGTGGAAAGTTATGCCCGTTTGAGCGAAGGGGTGTCCGTATGCGATCGCATCGGCAGCCCGCGACCACGCCCCGGAGAGGAATTTAGCCGCCGGACCGGAAATGTCTGAATTCGACCTTGTGCCGACCTGCTCGAAGTGCCGATTCTGAAATGGGGCCTTGCGGGCGGTTCCGATCGTCAGGCGAACAAATATCTGCGTCCTACCCAACGGGTACGATAATCGGTGTACTAATACACATGCTCCGCAGTGAATTTTGGCCCCGGAACGGAATTCCGCGAAACCAGCGCTCTGTCGACGATCTCGGAGTGTCGATTCCGAATTGTGGTCATATCAGCGATTCCGATGCCCGGAGCGAAAGTTATGCCCAGTTCTTTCGCTGAAGGGGTGAGAATAAACCGTAGGGTTGACTATATCGGCGATGTTCGAGCACCCATATCTACGACCCTCGGGTGGAGATCTCGAGCCGGTTGAAACACGAATTCCGATCGTCATGATTGGGTGACTCCGTGTGTGTTGTGCCTGCCAACGACTCGAGTATCTAGGATGCGATACTATGCCAGAAACCTTGAAATCGGGGAGATCGTCAGCTAGAATCGCAATTTTGGAGCACGAAAGGAAGGTTTTTTCGCCCCCGAAACGACTTCATCTCGCCTGAGGCAATAAGGAGCAATGGGCGCCTCTGAGTGCCAATTCCGAATTGGGGTCTTATAAGCGATTCTGATAACCGAGCGGAATGTTATGACCCGTTTGAGCGAAGGTGTGTCAGTATGCGATCGCATCGGCTGCCCGCGACCATGCTCCCGGAGAGGAATTTGGCTGCCGGACCAAAATGTCCGAATGCGACCTTGTGCCGACCGGCTCGAAGTGCCGATTCTGAAATGGGGCCTTGCGAGCGCTTCCGATCGCCGCCGGGCGAACAATATTCGCGTCCTACCCAACGGGTACGACAATCGTGTACTAATACACCACGTCCGCGGCGAATTTCGGCCCGAAATGGAATTCCGTGAAACCAGTGCCCTGTCGACCCGTCTCGGAGTGTCAATTCTGAATGGTGGTCACATCACGCGATTCCAAAGCCCGGCAGAAAGTTATGCCTAGTTCTTTTCGCTGAAGGGGTGGGAAAAACTATAGGGGGTGACTATATCGGCGACGTGTTCGTGCACCCATATCTACGATCTCAGGTGGAGATCTCGAGCCGAGTTCACACACGAATCCGATCGCCATGATAGGCCCGACTCCGTGTGTTGGCCCGCCAGCGACTCGTGTAAATCTAGGGAGGCATTACTGCTAGAAAACCTTGAAATCGGGGAGATCGTCGGCTAGAATCGTAATTTTACAGCGCGAATGAAGGTTTTTTGACCCCAAAACAACGTCTTATCGCCAGAGGCGATAAGGGGCGACAGGCGCATCTGAGTGCCGATTCCCAATTGGGGTCTTATAAGCGTTCTGATAACCGAGCGGGAAAGTTATGCCCGTTTGAGCGAAGGGGTGTCCGTATGCGATCGCATCGGCAGCCCGCGACCACCCCCCCAGAGAGGAATTTGGCCGCCGGACCGGAAATGTCTGAATGCGACCTTGTGCCGACCTGCTCGAAGTGGCCGATTCTGAAATGGGGCCTTGCGGGCGGTTCCGATCGTCAGGCGAACAATATCCTATCCTCGTCCTACCCCAACGGGTACGATAATCGGTGTACTAATACACATGCTCCGCAGTGAATTTTGGCCCCGGAACGGAATTCCGCGAAACCAGTGCTCTGTCGACCATCTCGGAGTGTCGATTTTCGAATTGTGGTCACATCACGATTCCGATGCCAGGGCGGAAAGTTATGGCCCAGTTCTTTCACTGAAGGGGTGAGAATAAACCGTATGGGTGACTATATCGGCGATGTTCGAGCACCCATACTACGACCTCGTGTGGAGATCGAGCGAGTTGAACACGAATTCCGATCGCCATGATAGGGACTACTCTGTGTTGTTGCCCGCCAACGACTCGCGTAATCTAGGGAAGCGATACTGCCAGAAAACCTTGAAATCGGGAGATCGTCTGCTAGAATCGTAATTTTGAAGCAAGAAACGAAGGTTTTTCGACCCCAAAATGACGTCTCATCGCCTTAGGCCATAAGTGGGCACAGGCGCCTCTGAGAGCCTATTCTGAATTGTGGTCTTATAAGCGATTCTGATAACCGAGCGAAAACGTTATGCCCGTTTGAGCGAAGGGGTTCCGTATGCGATTGCATCGCCGCCCGCAACACACTCTCGCGGAGAGGAATTTGGCCGCCGGACCGCAAATGTCCGAATGCGACCTTGTGCCGACCGGCTCGAAGTGCCGATTCTGAAATGGGGCCTTATAGGTGGTTCCGATCGTCGGCGAAACAAATATCCGTGTCCTACCCAATAGGTACGATATCGGTGTACTAATACACACGCTACGCGGTGAATTTTTGCCTCGGAACGGAACTCCGCGAACCAGCGGCCTGTCGACCGTATCAGAGTGCCGATTCTGAATTGTGGTCACATCAGCGTTTCTGATGCACGGGCGGAAAGTTATGCCCAGTTCTTTCGCTGAAGGGGTGAGAATAAAACCGTAGGGGGTGACTATATCGGCGATGTTCGTGCACCCCTACCTACGACCTCGGTTGGAGATCTCTAGCCGAGTTGAACACGAATTCCGATCGCCGTGATACGCCGACTCCGTGTGTTGCGCCCGCCAGCAACACGCGTAATTCTACGGAGGGGCTACTACCGAAAACCTTGGAATCGGGAGATCGTCGGCTAGAATTTCAATTTCGGAGCACAAAACGAAGGTTTTTCGACCCCGAAACGACGTCTTATCCCTGGGGCAATAGGGGCGACGGGCACCTCTGAGTGCCGATTCCGAATTGAGGTCTTATAAGCGATTCCGAAACCGAGCGGAATGTTTATGCTCGTTTGAGCGAAGGGTTGTCCATATGTGATCGCATCGGCAGCCCGCGACACCACCTCCCGGAGAGGAATTTGGCCGCCGGACCGCAAATGTCCGAATGCGACCTTGTGCGACCACCGCGAAGTGGCCGATTCTGAAATGGGCCTTGCCAGGTGGTTCCGATCGGTCGGGCGAACAAATATTTGTGTCCTACCCAACGGGTACGATAATCGTTGTACTAATACAACATGCTACGTGGTGAATTTTGGCCCCAGAACAGAACTCCACGAAACTAGCGCCCTGTCGACCGTCTCAGAGTGCTGATTCCGAATTGTGGTCACATCAGCGTTTCTGATGCCGGTCGGGAAAGTTATATGCCCAGTTCTTTCGCTGAAGGGGTGAGAATAAACCGTAGGGGTGACTACTATCGGCGATGTTCGTGCACCCATACCTACGACCTCGGTGGAGATCTCTAGCCGAGTTGAACACGAATTTCGATCGCCGTGATTGGCCGACTCCGTGTGTTGCGCCCGCTAGCAACTCGCGTAATCTACGGAGGGCTACTGCCAGAAAACATGGAATCGGGAGATCGTCGGCTAGAATCACAATTTTGGAGCGTGAAACAGAAGGTTTTTCGACCCCAAAATGACGTCTTATTTCCTGAGGCGATAAGGGGGCGACGGACACCAGTCTGTGCCGATTCCGAATTGGGGTCTTATAAGCGATTCCGATAACCGAGCGGAAAGTTATGCCTGTTTGAGCGAAGGGGTGTCCGTATGTGATCGCATCGGTAGTCCCCGACTACGCTCCCAGAGAGGAATTTGGCCGCCGGACCAGAAATATCCGAATGCGACCTTGCGCCGACCGCTCGTAGTGCCGATCTGAAATTGGCCTTTGCGAGCGGTTTCCGATCATCGGGCGAACAAATATCCACTCCTACCAAACCCAAATACGACATACACAATCGGTGTACTAATACCACACGCTACGCATTGAATTTCAGCAACGAAATGGAATTTCGCGAAACCAGCGCTTTGTCGACTGTCTCGGAGTGCCGATTCCGAATTGTTGTCACATCAGCGATTTCGAAGCACGGGCGAAAGTTATGCCCAGTTCTTTCGCTGAAGGGTGAGAATAAACCGTAGTGGGTGACTATTCGACGATGTTCATGCACCCATATCTACGACCTCAGTGGAGATCTAGAGCCGAGTTGACCAAGACTTTCGATCGCTGTGATAGGCCGACTCCGTGTGTTGCCCCGCCAGCGACTCGCGTAATCTAGGGAGGAGCTACTACCAGAAACCTTGGAATCGGGGAGATCGTCGCTAGATTGGCAATTTTGGAGCGCGAAAACGAAGGTTTTTTGTCGACCCCGAAACGACATCTTATTGCCATCGGCGATAAGTGGGCGACGGACGACTCTGAGTGCCGATCCGAATTGGGGTCTTATAAGCGATTCCGATAACGAAGCGGAAAGTTATGCACGTTGAGCGAAGGGGTGTGCGTATGCGATCGCATCGGCGCCCGCGACCACGCTCCCGGAGAGGAATTTGGCCGCCGGACCGGAAATATCCGAATGCGACCTTGTGCCGATAGGATCGAAGTGCCGATTCTAAAATGGGGCCTTGTGGGCAGTTCGATTACCGGCGAAGAATATTCGCGTCCTACCCATGCGTACGAAAATCGGTGTACTAATACACACGCTCCGCGGCAAATTTCGGCCCTGCAACGGAATTCCGCAAAACCAGCCCGTGTCGACCGTCTCAGAGTACCGATTCCGAATTGTGGTTCACATCAGCGATTCCGATGCCCAGACGGAAAGTTATGCCCAGTCCTTTCGCTGAAGGGTGGGAATAACCGTAGGGGGTGACCATATCGACGATGTTCGTGCACCCATATCTATGACCTCGGGTGGAGATCTCGAGCCGAGTTGAACACGACTTCCGATCTCTCCGTGATAGGCCGACTCCGTGTGTTGCGCCCGCCAGCGACTCTCGTAATCGAAGGAGGCGATATTGCTAGAAAACCTTGGAATCGGAGATCGTCGGCTAGAATCGTAATTTCGGAGTGCGAAACGAAGGTTTTTTTGACCCCAAATGACGTCTTATCGCCTGTGGCGATAAGGGGGCGATGGGCCCTCTGAATGCCGATTTCGAATTGGGGTCTTATAAGCAATTCCGATAATTGAGCGGAATGTTATGCCCGTTTGAGCGAAGGGGTGTCCGTATAACGATCGCATCGGCAGCCCGCGAACACGATCCCGGAGAGGAATTTGGCCGCCGGACCGGAAATGTCCGAATGCGACCTTGTGCCGACCGGCGAAGTGACGATTCTGAAATAGGGCCTTGCGGGCGGTTCCGATTTCCGGCGAACAAATATCCGTGTCCTCCCCAACAAGTACGACAATCGGTGTACTAACTACTACACCCTCTCGCGGCAAATTTTGGCCCCGAACGGAATTCCACAAAACCAGCGCCCTGTCGACTGTCTCGGAGTGTCGATTCCGAATTGTGGTCACATCAGCGATTTCGATTCCCGAGCGGAAAGTTACGCCCAGTTCTTTCGCTGAAGGAGTGGGAATAAACCGTAGGGGTGACTATATCGGCGATGTTCGTGCACCCATATCTATTACCTCGGGTGGAATCTCGAGCCGAGTTGAACACGACTTCCGATCGCCATGATAGGCCCGACTCCGTGTGTTGCGCCCGCCAGCCACGACTCGCGTGATCGAGGGAGGAGCTACTGCTAGAAAACCTTGGAATCGGGGAGATCGTCGGCTAGAATCAAAATTTCAGAGCATGAAACGAAGGTTTTTTCGACCCCAAAACGACGTCTTATCACCTCTCGCTTGAGGCGATAAGGGGGCGACGGGCGCCTCTGAGTGCCGATTCCGAATTGGTGTCTTATAAGTGATTCCGATAACCGAGCGGAAAGTTATGTCCGTATGCGATCGCATCGGCAGCGCGCGACACCACCTCTCGGAGAGGAATTTGGCCGCCGAACCGAAAATGTCCGAATGCGACCTTGTGCCGACCGGCTCGAAGTGCCGTCTGAAATGAGGGCCTTGCGGGCAGTTCCGATCGTCGGGCGAACAAATATCCACGTCCTACCCAACGGGTATGACAATCGGTGTACAAATACAACTCTCTCCGCGGTAAATTTTCGGCCCCGGAAAGGAATTCCACAAAATAGTGCCTTATTGACCGTCTCGGAGGGACGATTCCGAATTGTGGTCACATCAGCGATTCTGATGCCGGGCAGAAAGTTATGCCCAGTTCATTCACTGAAAGGGTGGGAAAAACTGTAGGGGTGACTATACCGGCATTGTTCGTGCACTCACATCTATGACCTCGGTGGAGATCTCGATCTGAGTAAACACGAATTCCGATCGCCGTGATAGGCCGACTCCGTGTGTTGCGCCCCCAGCGACTCGCGTAATCTAGAGAGGCGCTAATACCAAAAAACTTGGATCGGGAGAGCGTCGGCTAGAATCGCAATTTCAGAGCGCGAAACGAAGGTTTTTTTCGACCCCGAAACGACGTCTTATCGCCTGAGGCGATAAGGGAGCAACGGGTGCCTCGAAGTGTCGATTCCGAATTTGGGTCTTATAAGCGATTCCGATACCCGAGCAGAAAGTTATCCCCGTTTGAGCGAAGGGGTGTCCTTATGCGATCGCATCGGCAGCCCGCGACCACGCTCCCGGAGAGGAATTTGGCCGCCGGACCAGAAATTCCGAATGCGACCTTGTGTCAACCGGCTCGAAGTGCCGATTCTGAAATGGGGCCTTGCGGGCGGTTCCGCTCGTCGTGGCGAACACAATATCCGTGTCCTACCCAGCGGGTACGACAATCGGTGTACTAATACACACACTACCGCCGCGAATTTCGGCCCCAGAAAAGAATTTCGCAAAACCAGCACCCTGTCGACCGTCTCGGAGTGCCGATTCCGAATTGTGGTCACATCAGCGATTCCGATGCCCGGGCGGAAAGTTATGCCCATGTCTATCGCTGAAGGGGTGAGAATAAACCGTAGGGGGTGACTATATCGGCGATGTTCGTGCACCCATATCTACGACCTCAGTGGAGATCTCGAGCCGAGTTGAACACGAATTCTAATCGCCGTGATAGGACGACTCCGTGTGTTGCGCCCGCCAGCGACTCGCGTAATCTAGGGAGGCGCTACTACTAGAAAACCTAGGAATCGTGGAGATCGTCGGCTAGAATCGCAATTTCGGAGCACGAAATGAAGCTTTTTCGACCCTGAAACGACTCTTATAGCCTGGGGCGACAACGGGGTGACGGGCACCTCTGAGTGCCGATTCCGAATTGGGTCTTATAAGCAATTCCGATAACCGAGCGGAAAGTTATGCCTGTGTTGAGAGAAGGGGTGTCCGTATGCGATTGCATCGGCAGCCCGCGACCACGCTCCTAGAGAGGAATTTGGTCGCCGGACCAGAAATGTCCGAATGCAACCTTGTGCCGACTGGCTCGAAGTGCCGATTTTGAAATGGGGCCTTGCAGGCGGTTCCGTCGTCGGGCGACAACAAATATCCGCATCCTACCTAACGGGTACGACAATCGGTGTACTGATACTCACGGCTCCGCGGTGAATTTTGGCCCCGAAACGGAATTCTGACAAACCAGCTCCCTGTCGACCGTCTCGAGTGAGTGATTTGAATTGTGGTCACATTAGCGATTCCGATGCCCGGGCGGAAAGTTATGCCCAGTTCTTTCGCTGAAGGGGTGAGAATAAACGGTAGGGGGTGACTATATCGGCGATGTTTTTTGCACCCATATCTACGACCTCGGGTGGAGATCTCGATCCGAGTTAAACACGAATTCAGATCGCCGTGATAGGGCGACTCCGTGTGTTGCACCCGCCAGCGACTCGCGTAATCTAGGGAGGCGCTACTGCTAGAAAACCTTGGAATCGGGAGGATCGTCGGCTAGAATCGCAATTTCAGAGCGCGAAATGAATGTTTGGTTCGACCGCAAAATGACGTCTTATCGCCCGAGGCGATAAGAGGGCGACGAGCGCCTCTGATGTGCCGATTACGAATTGGGGTCTTATAAGCGTTGCCCGATAACCGAGCGGAAAGTTATGACCGTTTGAGTGTATGGGTGTCCGTATGCGATCGCATCGGCAGCCCGCGACGCTACCGGAGTCCAGAGAGAATTTGGCCGTCGACCGGAAATGTCAGAATGCGACCTTGTGCCGACCGCTCGAAGTGCCGATTCTGAAATGGGGCCTTGAGAGCGGTTTCCGATCGCCAGACGAACAATCGGTGTACTGATACACACGCTACGCGGAGAATTTCGGCCTCGGAACGGAATTCCGCAAAACTAGCGCCCCTGTCGACCGTCTCGGAGAGCCGATTCTGAATTGTGGTCACATCAGTGATTTCGATGCCCGGGCGAAAAGTTATGCCTAGTTCTTTCGTTGAAGGGGTGAGAATAACCGTAGGGGTGACTATATCGGCAATGTTCGTGCACCCATACTACGACGACCTCGGTGGAGATCTACAGCCGAGTTGAACACGACATCCGATCGCCGTGATAGGCCGACTCCGTGTTTACGCCCACGCAGCGACTCGCGTAATCGAGGAGGTGCTACTGCCAGAAAAACTTGGAATAGGGACATTGTCGGCTGATCGCAATTTCGGAGCGTGAAATGAAGGTTTTTCGACCCCGAACCGATGTCTTATTGCCTGAGGCAATAAGGGGGCGACATGCGCCTTTGAGTGCCGATTCCGAATTGGGGGTTTATAAGTGATTCCAATAACCGAGCGGAAAGTTATGCCCGTTTGAGCGAGGGGTTTCCGTATGCGATCGCATCGGCAGCCCGCGACCACACTCCCCGTAGAGGAATTGTCCTCCGGACCGAAAATGTCCGAAATGCGACCTTGTACCGACCAGCTCGATGCCGATTTTGAAAATGGGGCCTTGCAGGCGGTTACGATCGTCAGGCGAACAACAAATTCCCGTCCTACCCAACGGGTACGACAATCGGTGTACTGATACTCACGCTCCGCGGTGAATTTTTGCCCCGGAACGGAATTCTGCAAAACCAGCTCCCTGTCGACCGTCTCGAGTTGACAATTTCGAATTATTTGTCACATTAGCGATTTTCCGATGCCCGGCGGAAAGTTATGCCCAGTTTTTTCGCTGAAGGGGTGAGAATAAACGGTAGGGGGTGACTATATCGGCGATGTTCGTGCACCCATATCTACGACCTCGGTTGGAGATCTCGACGCGAG
>JACBKR010002311.1:0-34335 GCA_014218235.1 Colocasia esculenta
TTGACGCCAGGTTCCTCAGCCATGATATAGACGGCTAGATCCATTGCCGTCAAGTTCCTTTAAGCGGCAGTCGATGTTGCCGCCAACCTGTGCATGTATCCATGCAATGTCGTTTACGTAGCTTTTCTGGTTATGAATATTGTGTGATTGTGTGTGCATGGCGATGACCAGTGTGAGCCAGTGCACTTGTTATGCTCTTGGAGCATACTGCTCATGTAATGGCATGTTTTATGTGAATAAGATATGATGTACGTAGTGGTTAATTATGTGTGTTTTTGTTGTCCATGTGTTGGACATGTGGTTTACGTGGAAGACGTGTGGTACACCATTCAGGGTGTAATATACACATATTGTCTACGTGGTTTGAGTGTGTGTTTACTACACACTTAGTTGTAATGTAATTCTTATGATTTGTCGTAGTAACTGGGCAGTGAGGTTCCTGTGTGAGCCTAGCCATGACTTTGTGGTGTTTGGGCAGTGAAGGTCCATATCGACCTAGCCCTGGTTCGTTGTTGTCTTTCGAATAATATTATATGGATTTATGTATTAAGTGGTGTGTGTGTTGCCACGATGGTCATGAGATGACCAATGTAGGCAAGTTTGTGGTTCAGTTATGTGTTGGTGTGGGATAGCTTTGGGGTCACACGGTGACCGATGTTAAGCTAATCCTAACACTTGTATTGTGAATTATAAGTAAAGGTTATATGTGTAAGTATCGTGGTTTGTGCTAGCCGAGTGTGGTGGTCCGGCGCCTATTCCGGAATGCCTCTCTAGTCGGGTACCCCAGGTTCTTTGTGAGCCAGGCACGTGTGTTTGTTGTGCTCGGGGTTTTGTCCCGGTACTTGTGTTGTACTGTTGAGGTCTGTGTCGTCTTCCTGGACACCCTCACTCCTGTGCTTGAGTTGTACGTCCGACTGAGGGAAAGACGACAGTAGGGCAGCGGCTTGTGTTTGTGGGTGTGTAGTCGCTTGTAGCGCGCTCGTAGTTGGGGGTACGGACACCAGTAGTCGACACTGGTCCCCAGCTAGTCCTGTTTTCCAGTGCCTCACTTTAGAGTGCTCCGGCCAGAGACTCTAGAGGTGCCAGGCATGGGCCTGTAGCTGTGTGTCTGCAGGTGGTGTTGGTTGGTCTCCACAGTTGTTTGACTTGTTCTCGTGGAGCGGCAGTTGGACCTTTCGTCCGTGACTGCGAGGCTGAGAGGTTGTTCTTGTGTTGTGTTGTCCGGGTTGGATATTGGCCTGATCAGCCAGTAGTCCGTTCCCGTGTGGTGGCGTCGTTCTTCGTGCTCGTGCTTTGCTACTGTCGTGGTTCGTGAGTTTGTGACTCGTGGTCGAGGTTTGACCTTTCGAGGTGTGCCTGGTGTTGGCACAGTTGTGACTGAGTTGTGGTTTGTGTAACTTGCCGGTTGAGGTTTTACTTGTAATATTATACCTAAATAAAGGTATAATATAATTGTGGTTTAGTGTGGTGTTTACCACCTTCTTGTACCCTAGTTCGGGTGTTTGTGTTGTGGTACCTCAGAGTAGCAGGTACCTATATTCTTCGTGATTACTTGTAGTTTTATGGTGGTACATTGTGTACTAACCTTTCCGGGTACTTGTGTGTATGGAGGTCTTGTGGTTTGACCTGCCACTTGTTGTATCTTAATTGCTTTAAGTAGATCTTTGTTTATAAGGTTATTGTGAATTAGTTTGTGATTATTATTTATGTTACCTTTGTGGGTATTTGCCGATGAGGCTTGTGGCCTAGGCATATTGTGGTTTAGTAGAGCTGTGCTCTGTGGAGGCCGTATGAGACCTTCCACTTGTTGAGTTTTACTCTTCTTGGGTACGATTCCAATTATAGTTTTTAGTGTGTTATGGATTGGCTTCGTGGTAGCCAGTTCTGTTGCCTTGTGTGTAGTTTCCGTCGTAGTGAGGTTTGGAGTATAAAGGACCAGCTCTTTGTTAGCAGTCCTGTTACTTAAGTGTTTTGAGGTTTGCCTGTGAAGCTTGCAGCTTAGGCAGTGACTTGCCTGTGTGGTTTATAGCTTAGGCAACCAGTTGTTGTAGCTGTGTGCCAATGAGACTGTGGTTTAGGCACTTTAGTTGTTGGGCTAACTAATGATATTATATTAGTCCTGTAGTCCTACTTTTCTTTGGAGGACTTTATGTTTATTATCATGAGCATGTTCAATTGTTATTTATTGTAATGATGTGAGCATGAAATGGTTTGGCTATTGCTGTTGCCAGTGAGACCCATTGAGGTTGAGGTGTTTGTGGTTACAATGTTGTTTTGGGTAGCTCCTACTGAGCCAGTGACTTGTTGAGGCTCACTCCCCTACAGTTCTTTTCAGGGCTTGCCGTGTGTTTGGCTTGCAGCGGTGTTGTGTCAGACTTGTACCACCAGCAGTTGTTTAGTAGTTAGTGTGTGTGAGCTTGTGCTCCTCGGGGTATGCCCCAGGTAGTTGTACTCTTTTTAATTGGACATGTATTAATGTGATGGGACAGTTGTACAAATTTGTGAACAGATATGAGCACATTTACTTTCTTGTGTCTTATTTCTTGTGGTTTGTCTTTTATACTCTTACTGGACACGAGTGTGAGATATCCCTGCGACACTTCGGTGCGTTCGCGGGAGGCGGATCTGGATATGGAGCCTTAATGGGCATAAATATACCCCGGTCCGTTACAGTTGGATCAGAGCAATGTCCAGTTAGAATGAAAAGACATTGAAAGTACAATGTCCCAATACATGGATTAATGTCCACTGCTGGTAGTAAGTCTGCGGTTTTGTGTGATATAAATTAGTTTTTACGTGAGCTTTTGGCACGTAAACCGCGTGTTTCTGTTTGTTAAATTGGCAGTTGGGAGCAGTTGTTGTGCCACAATGTGGATAGTGGCATAAGTTGTGTGGTAGCATCCTGGCACTAGTGCAGTTAAAGCAGTTAAATATAGTATTTAAAAGTTTTCAGTCGCAGAGATTAGAGGAGAAGGGGCACTACTGAGAAGGATATACCTGTTATATGTTAATAAAGTGTAGAGTTAGCAGAAATAAGTATAGAATATTTCTGTGATAAATCAGTTTGGTTATTAAAAATTTGCAGTTAAAGGAATTGAGGAGATTAGCAAGTTTGGATATGAAATTCAGTAAGTAAGTTATAATGAGATAGAAAGTTGGCAGAGACAGGTGTACGGTAACAAGATGATTTTGGCCCCGGAACGGAATTCCGCAAAACCAGCGCCTTGTCGACCGTCTCGGAGTGCCGATTCCGAATTGTGGTCACGTAAGCGAATCCGATGCCCGTGCGGAAAGTTATGTCCAATTCTTTCGCTGAAGGGGTGGGAATAAACCGGACGGGGTGACTATATCGACAATGTTCGGGCACCCATCCACGACCTGGGGAGGGGATCTCGCGTCGAGTTGAACACGACTTCCGATCGCTGCGACTGGGCGGCTCCGCGTGTGGGCTCCGCCAGCTATTCGCGTAATCGAGGGAGTCGCTACTGCCAAAAAACCTTGGAATAGGGGAGATCGTCGGCTAGAATCACAATTTCGGAGTGCAAAACGAAGGTTTTTAGACCCCGAAATGACGTCTTATCGCCTGACGCATTAAGTGGGCGTCGAGCGGCTCTGAGTGCCCATTCCGAATTGGGGTCTTATAAGCGATTCCGATAACCGAGCGAAAAGTTATGCCTGTTTGAGTGAAGCGGTGTCCGTATGCGATCGCATCGGCAGCCTGCGACTGCGCTCCCGGAGAGGAATTTGGGCGCCGGACCGGAAATCTCCGAATGCGACCATTTACCGACCGGGTCGAAGTGTCGACTCTGAATTGGGGCCTCGCGGGCGGTTCCGACCCCCGTGCGAATAAATATCCGCGTCCGACCGGTGTGTACGGCAGTCGATGTACTAGTACACACGCTCCGGGGGGGATTTTGGCCCCGGAACGGAATTCCGCGAAACCAGCGCCTTCGACCATCTCGGAGTGCCGATTCCGAATTGGGTCACGTAAGCGATTCCGATGCCCGTGCGGAAAGTTATGTCCAATTCTTTCGCTGAAGGGGTGGGAATAAACCGGACGGGGTGACTATATCGACGATGTTCGGGCACCCATATCCACGACCTGGGGAGGGGATCTCGCGTCGAGTCGAACACGACTTCCGATCGCTGCGACTGGGCGGCTCCGCGTGTGGGCTCCGCCAGCTATTCGCGTAATCGAGGGAGTCGCTACTGCCAAAAAACCTTGGAATAGGGGAGATCGTCGGCTAGAATCGCAATTTCGGAGTGCGAAACGTAGGTTTTTAGACCCCGAAACGACGTCTTATCGCCTGAGGCAATAAGTGGGCGTCGAGCGCCTCTGAGTGCCCATTCCGAATTGGTGTCTTATAAGCGATTCCGATAACCGAGCGAAAAGTTATGCCTGTTTGAGCGAAGCGGTGTCCGTATGCGATCGCATCGGCAGCCTGCGACTACTGCGCTCCGGAGAGGAATTTGGGCGCCGACCGGAAATCTCCGAATGCGACCATTTACCGACCGGGTCGAAGTGCCGACTCTGAATTGGTGCCTCGCGGGCGGTTCCGACCCCCGTGCGAATAAATATCCGCGTCCGACCGGAGGGTACGGCAGTCGATGTACTAGTACACACGCTCCGGGGGGGATTTTCGCCCCGGAACGGAATTCCGCAAAACCAGCGCCTTGTCGACCATCTCGGAGTGCCGATTCCGAATTGTGGTCACGTAAGCGATTCGATGCCCGTGCGGAAAGTTATGTCCAATTCTTTCGCTGAAGGGGTGAGAATAAACCGGACGGGGTGACTATGTCGGCGATGTTCGAGCACCCATATCCACGACCTGGGGAGGGGATCTCGCGTCGAGTTGAACACGACTTCCGATCGCTGCGACTGGGCGGCACCGCGTGTGGGCTCCGCCAGCTATTCGCGTAATCGAGGGAGTCGCTACTGCCAAAAAACCTTGGAATAGGGGAGATCGTCGGCTAGAATCGCAATTTCGGAGTGCGAAACGAAGGTTTTTAGACCCCGAAATGACGTCTTATCGCCTGAGGCAATAAGTGGGCGTCGAGCGCCTCAGAGTGCCCATTCCGAATTGGGGTCTTATAAGCGATTCCGATAACCGAGCGAAAAGTTATGCCTGTTTGAGCGAAGCGGTGTCCGTATGCGATCGCATCGGCAGCCTGAGACTGCGCTCCCGGAGAGGAATTTGGGCGCCGGACCGGAAATCTCCGAATGCGACCATTTACCGACCGGGTCGAAGTGCCGACTCTGAATTGGGGCCTCGCGGGCGGTTCCGACCCCCGGGCGAAGAAATATCCGCGTCCGACCGGAGGGTACGGCAGTCGATGTACTAGTACACACGCTCCGGGGGGGATTTTGGCCCCGGAACGGAATTCCGTGAAACCAGCGCCTTGTCGACCGTCTTGCAGTGCCGATTCCGAATTGTGGTCACGTAAGCGATTCCGATGCCCGTGCGGAAAGTTATGTCCAATTCTTTCGCTGAAGGGGTGGGAATAAACCGGACGGGGTGACTATATCGGCGATGTTCGGGACCCATATCCACGACCTGGGGAGGGGATCTCGCGTCGAGTAGAACACGACTTCCGATCGCTGCGACTGGGCGGCTCCGCGTGTGGGCTCCGCCAGCTATTCGCGTAATCGAGGGAGTCGCTACTGCCAAGCCAAAAACCTTGGAATAGGGGAGATCGTCGGCTAGAATCGCAATTTCCGAGTGCGAAACGAGGGGTTTTAGACCCCGAAACGACGTCTTATCGCCTGAGGCAATAGTGGAGTGGGCGTCGAGCGCCTCTGAGTGCCCATTCCGAATTGGGGTCTTATAAGCGATTCCGATAACCGAGCGAAAAGTTATGCCTGTTTGAGCGAAGCGGTGTCCGTATGCGATCGCATCGGCAGCCTGCGACTGCGCTCCCGGAGAGGAATTTGGGCCCGGACCGGAAATCTCTGAATGCGACCATTTACCGACGGGTCGAAGTGCCGACTCTGAATTGGGGCCTCGCGGGCGGTTCCTTCCCCCGGCGAATAAATATCCGTGTCCGACCGGAGGGTACGGCAGTCGATGTACTAGTACACACGCTCCGGGGGGGATTTTGGCCCCGAAACGGAATTCCGCGAAACCAGCGCCTTTTCGACCGTCTCGGAGTGCCGATTCCGAATTGTGGTCACGTAAGCGATTCCGATGCCCGTGCGGAAAGTTATGTCCAATTCTTTCGCTGAAGGGGTGGGAATAAACCGGACGGGGTGACTATATCGGCGATGTTCGGGCACCCATATCCACGACCTGGGGAGGGGATCTCGCGTCGAGTTGAACACGACTTCCGATCGCTGCGACTGGGCGGCTCCGCGTGTGGGCTCCGCCAGCTATTCGCGTAATCGAGGGAGTCGCTACTGCCAAAAAACCTTGGAATAGGGGAGATCGTCGGCTAGAATCGCAATTTCGGAGTGCGAAACGAAGGTTTTTAGACCCCGAAACGACGTCTTATCGCCTGAGGCAATAAGTGGGCGTCGAGCGCCTCTGAGTGCCCATTCCGAATTGGGGTCTTATAAGCGATTCCGATAACCGAGCGAAAAGTTATGCCTGTTTGAGCGAAGCGGTGTCCGTATGCGATCGCATCGGCAGCCTGCGACTGCGCTCCCGGAGAGGAATTTGGGCGCCTAACCGGAAATCTCCGAATGCGACCATTTACCGACCGGGTCGAAGTGCCGACTCTGAATTGGGGCCTCGCGGGCGGTTCCGACCCCCGGGCGAATAATTATCCGCGTCCGACCGAAGGGTACGGCAGTCGATGTACTAGTACACACGTTCCGGGGGGGATTTTGGCCCCGGAACGGAATTCCGGGAAACCAGCGCCTTGTCGACCATCTCGGAGTGCCGATTACGAATTGTGGTCACGTAAGCGATTCCGATGCCCGTGCGGAAAGTTATGTCTAATTCTTTCGCTGAAGGGGTGGGAATAAACCGGACGGGGTGACTATATCGGCGATGTTCGGACACCCATATCCACGACCTGGGGAGGGTATCGCGCGTCGAGTTGAACACGACTTCCGATCGCTGCGACTGGGCGGCTCCGCGTGTGGGCTCCGCCAGCTATTCGCGTAATCGAGGGAGTCGCTACTGCCAAAAAACCTTGGAATAGGGGAATCGTCGGCTAGAATCGCAATTTCGGAGTGCGAAACGAAGGTTTTTAGACCCCGAAACGACGTCTTATCACCTGAGGCAGTAAGTGGGCGTCGAGCGCCTCTGAGTGCCCATTCCGAATTGGGGTCTTATAAGCGATTCCGATAACCGAGCGAAAAGTTATGCCTATTTGAGCGAAGCGGGTCCGTATGCGATCGCATCGGCAGCCTGCGACTGCGCTCCGGAGAGGAATTTGGGCGCCGGACCGAAAATCTCCGAATGCGACCATTTACCGACCGGGTCGAAGTGCCGACTTTGAATTGGGGCCTCGCGGGCGGTTCCGACCCCCGGACGAATAAATATCCGCGTCCGACGGAGGGTACGGCAGTCGATGTACTAGTACACACGCTCCGGGGGGGATTTTGGCACCGAATGGAATTCTGCGAAACCAGCGCCTTGTCGACCGTCTCGGATTGCCGATTCCGAATTGTGGTCACGTAAGCGATTCCGATGCCCGTGCAGAAAGTTATGTCCAATTCTTTCGCTGAAGGGGTGGGAATAAACTGGAGGGGGTGACTATATCGGCGATGTTCGGGCACCATATCCACGACCTGGGGAGGGGATCTCGTGTCGAGTTGAACACGACTTCGGATCGCTGCGACTGGGCGGCTCCGCGTGTGGGCTCCGCCACCGATTAGCGTAATCGAGGGAGTCGCTACTGCCAAAAAACCTTGGAATAGGGGAGATCGTTTGCTAGAATCAAAATTTCGGAGTGCGAACGAAGGTTTTTAGACCCCGAAACGACGTCTTAACACCTGAGGCAATAAGTGGGCGTTGAGCGCCTCTGAGTGCCGATTCCGAATTGGGGTCTTATAAGCGATTCCAATAACCGAGCGAAAAGTTATGCCTGTTTGAGCGAAGCGGTGTCCGTATGCGATCGCATCGGCAGCCTGCGACTGCGCTCCCGGAGAGGAATTTGGGCGCCGGACCGGAAATCTCAGAATGCGACCATTTACCGACCGGGTCGAAGTGCCGACTCTGAATTGGGGCCTCGCGGGTGGTTCCGACCCCCGGGCGAATAAATATCCGCGTCCAACCGGAGGGTACGGCAGTCGGTGTACTAGTACACACGCTCCGGGGGGGTATTTGGCCCCAGAACAGAATTCCGCAAAACCAGCGCCTTGTAGACCGTCTCGGAGTGCCGATTCCGAATTGTGGTCAAGTAAGCGATTCCGATGCTCGTGCGGAAAGTTATGTCCAATTCTTTCACTGAAGGGGTGGGAATAAACCGGACGGGGTGACTATATCGGCGATGTTCGGGCACCCATATCCACGGCCTGGGGAGGGGATCTCACGTCGAGTTGAACACGACTTCCGATCGCTGCGACTGGGCGGCTCCGCGTGTGGGCTCCGCCAGCGATTCGCGTAATCGAGGGAGTCGCTACTGCCAAAAAACCTTGGAATATGGGAGATCGTTTGCTAGAATCGCAATTTCGGAGTGTGAAACGAAGGTTTTTAGACCCCGAAACGACGTCTTATCGCCTGAGGCAATAAGTGGGCCGAGCGCCTCTGAGTGCCGATTCCGAATTGGGGTGTTATAAGCGATTTCGATAACCGAGCGAAAGGTTATGCCTGTTTGAGCGAAGCGGTGTCCGTATGCGATCGCATCGGCAGCCTGCGACTGCGCTCCTGGAGAGGAATTTCGGCGCCAGACCGGAAATCTCCGAATGCGACCATTTACCGACCGGGTCGAAGTGCCGACTCTGAATTGGGGCCTCGCAGGCGGTTCCGACCCCCAGGCGAATAAATATCCGCGTCCGACCGGAGGGTACGGCAGTCGGTGTACTAGTACACACGCTCCGGGGGGGATTTTGGCCCCGGAACGGAATTCCGCGAAACCAGCGCCCTGTCGACCGTCTCGGAGTGCCGATTCCGAATTGTGGTCACGTAAGCTATTCCGATGCCCGTGCGGAAAGTTATGTCCAATTCTTTCGCTGAAGGGGAGGGCATAAACCGGAGGGGTGACTATATCGGCGATGTTCGAGCACCCATATCCACGAACTGGGGAGGGGATCTCGCGTCGAGTTGAACACGACTTCCGATCAGTGCGACTGGGCGGCTCCGCGTGTGGGCTCCTCCAGCGATTCGCGTAATCGAGGGAGTCGCTACTGCCAAAAAAACCATCGAATAGGGGAGATCATTTGCTAGAATCGCAATTTCGGAGTGCGAACGAAGGTTTTTAGACCCCGAAATGACGTCTTATCGCCTGAGGCAATAAGTGGGCGTCGAGCGCCTCTGAGTGCCGATTCCGAATTGGGGTTTTATAAGCGATTCCGATAATCGAGCGAAAAGTTATGCCTGTTTGAGCGAAGCGGTGTCCGTATGCGATCGCATCGGCAGCCTGCGACCGCGCTCCCGGACAGGAATTTGGGCGCCGGACCGAAAATCTCCGAATGCGACCATTTACCGACCGGGTCGAAGTGCCGACTCTGAATTGGGGCCTCGAGGGCGGTTCCGACCTTCGGGCGAATAAATATCCGCGTCCGACCGGAGGGTACGGCAGTCGGTGTACTAGTACACACGCTCCGTGGGGGATTTTTGCCCCAGAACGGAATTCCGCGAAACCAGCGCCTTGTCGACCGTCTCGGAGTGCCGATTCCGAATTGTGGTCACGTAAGCGATTCCAATGCCCGTGCGGAAAGTTATGTCCAATTCTTTCGCTGAAGGGGTGGGAATAAACCGGAGCGGGTGACTATATCGGCGATGTTCGGGCACCCATATCCACGACCTGGGGAGGGGATCTCGCGTCGAGTTGAACACGACTTCCGATCGCTGCGACTGGGCGGCTCCGCGTGTGGGCTCCGCCAGCGATTCGCGTAATCGAGGGAGTCGCTACTGCCAAAAAACCTTGGAATAGGGGAGATCATTTGCTAGAATCGCAATTTCGGAGTGCGAAACGAAGGTTTTTAGACCCCGAAACGACGTCTTATCGCCTAAGGCAATAAGTGGGCGTCGAGCGCCTCTGAGTGCCGATTCTGAATTGGGGTTTTATAAGCGATTCCGATAACCGAGCGAAAAGTTATGCCTGTTTGAGCGAAGCGGTGTCCGTATGCGATCGCATCGGCAGCCTGCGACCGCGCTCCCGGAGAGGAATTTGGGCGCCGGACCGAAAATCTCCGAATGCGACCATTTACCGACCGGGTCGAAGTGCCGACTCTGAATTGGGGCCTCGCTGGCGGTTCCGACCCCCGGGCGAATAAATATCTGCGTCCGACCGGAGGGTACGGCAGTCGGTGTACTAGTACACACGCTCCGGGGGGGATTTTGGCCCCGGAACGGAATTCCGCGAAAGCAGCGCCTTGTCGACCGTCTCGGAGTGCCAATTCCGAATTGTGTGTTAGGATTGGATATTCGGTTATGGCAAAGCTAGAAGGGGGGGTTGAATAGATTTGCAGCGGAAACTTACGCAATTTAAAAATTACTTCGTATTAAAAGATCTACTCAATCAAAACCCCTTTGATGTGATTCAACGTGTGTGAATAAATCAAACAATAGCGTGTTGACGAAATCCCTATGCATGCATCTAGCTCAACACAATTCAAACCACAGTGCACAAGGATTTTTTTAGGTGGTTCGGAGATCACACCACGTGACTCCTACGTCCACCCCCCACACAGTGAGGACACACTACTCAAGAACTGAGTACAACACACCACACGAGCACAACGCTCAACCACACACACACACACGCTAGATCAATCCAGAATAGATCAGATCCTCTAGCCTTGATCTGACCAACACACCCACACACTATGATCTGCACACAACCCTTGTACAATCACAAATCACACACACATCCACAAACACCACGTACTGATCCCCAATCAGTACACACACACATAGATATATGAAAGTAGAAACAGAGAAGAGTTCTGAGTTGAGGATCAAATCCAATATGTAAACTCTTCTGTGAGTTCATCCAGAATACTTCAAGCTTCACGTCCTTGAAGACCACGTGATGATGGAGAAGCTTGACTTGAAGACGAACCGGCTTCAACTCCGCTTGGAAGGTTGTTCTTCTTTGTTCTGGGCAGAGAGTTGAAGCAGAGCAGCATGAAGAGAGCCTTCTTCTTGACCTTTGCTTAGGGTTTTGGTATGGTGGCTTCTTGCTGCGAAAATAGCCTCATATGATCCATATATAGTGGTGTCCAAGCATAGAGAGTCGTGCTAAAAGGAAACACCAAAATATAGATCATATCCCGGCCATTAGATCTTCCCAAAACTCCGTCTGTCGACAGCCGACATGCTGCTGTCGACAGGAACTGACAGCGTTCCAAAAATCAGAAGATTGGGCTTGCTGGAAACAGTTTACTGTGTGTTGCTGTCGACAGGGCAGTTTTGCTGTCGACAGGGGTGCTGTCGACAGGGCAGTTTTGCTGTCGACAGGGCACTATTCACCTGTTGACAGGGCACTATTCACCTGTTGACAGGGCACTATTCCAGCAGCTTGTCTTGTTCTTTTGCACTTGGATTTTGGGCTTTGTCTTGCATGGAATCTCACCTACATTTAAGAACATTATTAGTGAGATATAATGAACATATAAATGAACAAATTAAACATGTTTTTCTTGATTAGCATTTGCTTTTCTTGATTACATTTGCTTGACTTAGCATTCTCATTATGTTTCACATATACACAAACATCAATTTGTATTGTTCATGAAATCTCATCATCAAAAACAAACATACCATCATGTCAACTTAACATTCTCATGTAAACCCAACATTCTCCCACATGAGAACCCAACATTCTCCCCCTTTTTGATGATGACAAAACTTACAATTGATGTTTCTCCCCCTTTTGGCAACATTCAAAAAGATAGGTCAAGCACAAATGGATAAGAATGAAGCAAAGAACTGTGTAACCACATAACTAAATTGTGAAAGATATGAGTGGGAATGAGTGTTCAATTAGAATTTTAAGGTTGAGAACTGGTTTATACTCTTGCAAAATGTCATAGACACTAGTATTAAGACACGTAAAAATTTTACAATGGTGAAGAGATAATACTTTAGGAATCTCAGTTATAGCATTTAGGATACATCGTTCAAAAACATATGAAAGTAAGATAACCCCTTGAATAAAACCATTAAAGAAAATCATATACCTTAGTGGTGATTTTCAGTTGGTAAAGGAAGGTAATGTCCACATAACATTTGACAATTGACAACCCATTTCCCTTGATTTAAATCGTGGAGGCTCCACTCTATTTCAAGCATTTGAACAATTTCTTTTGTCAAGTTAATGTGGGAAAAGTAGTAATTAGGATCACTTTCACCTTTTGACGTGAAGATAGACATGAGGGATGCCCGTACCCCCAGTTACTCAGTGTGAGTGACCATCATACCATTGTGCAGAGATAATGAAAAGACTTTTTGACGCGAAGACAAACATTTGTGATGCCCATGTCCCCGGTTACTCAGTGATCTCATTAGTGCTCTGCCTTTGTCCCATTTCAAATACTTTTTATGAACTTTTGAGTGTTTGAAATAGGTAGCTTTTCTCCCCTTTTTTTTTTTTTTTACCATCAAGGTCAATGGTTATTTAATGTCAATGGTTAATGTAAAACATTAAGTTCAAAAACCTTCTTACTTATCAAACCATTTTAGAAACATGATAATCCACAAGGGAGTTATTCAAGTGAGTTAGGTTAAAATCATTAGATTTGATCAATGTTTTCTAGATGACACAACCTAGACTCAAGCACAAAATATTATATCAAAATCATTGTGATTAATTCAATGTCTTTGATACTATGTGAATATGAAAGGTTGCAATGAATAGTAAGTCCACATTCTCCCCTTGCAGCAATAAAAGATAACTCATGAAGATGTTGAGAAAGATGAAGAATTATCATTGAAATGTGTATCTGTCGACAGCAAGGGAGTGCCTGTCGACAGATGCACTCAGACTTGAAAGACTTGGTTCTGGGAGGTCAAGAACTGTGCTTGGCTGTCGACAGCAGGAATTGGCTGCGACAGGGGCTTTGAAACTTCAGTTTTAAGGCTTGAATTAGTGTGATTTGAACCATAAGATTGAGGGATAAGTACACATTGAATATGAAGGGTATCCCTTATGAATTTCACTCACCTAGCCTTAAACTTACTCCCCCATAATGTGTGCATGTGATGAGATAACATTCAAGCAATTCAATTATGATTTACACATTCATCACAAGCAGCTGCACACAATTTCATGAGCATTCATGAGCATTTTCAAACTTACTCCCCCATAACACATGCATAGAGAAAGTATCAAGCAATTCACACGTTATTAAGCACACAACTAGCCTTATGCATTACATGACTTTTGGTACTTGGCGGAGTATTTTACTCACGCATAATGATAGTTTCCAAACAAGCATAACTTGTTTTTCCACATGTCATCATTTGATATACCAAGAGGTCATGTGCACAGTTATGCAAGCAAGATGGCATGATTCCAATTGCTAAGAGGCATTGTCATGTGGGGTAGCATTAAGGCACATTTTGCATTGCTCAGATAAAGTAAGAATCCATTTCAATTCTTGCAATTCAAAATGAAGTGATAAGGAGATTTTACCTGAACAGTCTTCAATCACAGTCTCAAAATTTTTTTTTTTACCTTTGTTCTCCATCATTTCTTGCCTTGCACAGCCAATGGCATGAATTCATTTCTAATTTTTGGCTGCAAGACATCTCAGCTTGTTGATCAAGCTTGTTTTGGGACCCACACTTGCTTGGGTCCTGCAATGACATTAATGTTAGGACATAACAAAGATTTCAAAATCCAAAGTGATTTGATTTTTGGATTTCTGTTGTTTTGTGCAGTTTTCCTGTTCATAGATACATGAAATTTCTGATCTTTATGAACATGTTTATCCTTGTGTGTATGAACACATGGATTATTATGGAGCTTTGAAGCATGCACAACATCATGATTTTTTGAGAGTGTTGATTTTTCTTCCAGCAGAATTTAGCAAGATGACCAAGTTTATTGCATTTGTAGCAAACGGGTTGAGCATTTACCTGGAGCTTACCATAGTGTGATTGCATTTGCTGGAATCTCTGAGATCCTTAGAGTACCTTTGATCACCCTTGGGTTGAGAAGAAGGAGGTGGTACCCTTTGGTATCTCTTGGCATGATGTGGAGTTGGAGATTGCCTTGAAGCTTTTTGAGCTGTTGGAGGAGTTGAAACCTTGTACAATCCTGCTTTCTTTTTCACTTCCTTTTTCGGATTTTCAGTTGTAACACATTCTTCTTTCTAACTGCTGCATTTTTGTTCAAATTTTTATTTTGTTTTTGAACATTTTTCTTATTTTTCACAGAAGCAAACTTGTGTTTTTCAATTCATTTTGAATCTTCTGGTTTTCAGCTTTTATGCAACAACTTCTTTTTCTGAAGTCTGAAGCTTGTTTAGCATGACATCCAACCATTTTTCATTTTGTTCTTTTCATTTTCAAATTGAGCAATTTGTTGTTCCAGATCAACAATTTTATTCTTAGAATTGTTCCATTCGTCATTTAATGGTCTGTCATGATACATGCATTCAATCTTCTTTTTCAGATGATTATTTTCCTCAATCAATTGGTTGCATTTCTCTTTTATTTGATGATCATGAGCCATGTTGGAGATTTGTTTGATCATTGATCATTATCAAATTTGAGATTCTCATTATGATCAATCAATTTTTCATTTTGATTTTTCAAATCAGAATTTTCAGATTCCACATGATCATGATCTTCTTTCAACTTAGAAAACTTGATTTCATAGTTTTTGACTTCCTTTTCCAATTTTTCATTCTCCATTTTCAATGTTTCATTTTCTTCATAGAATGCTTGAGCATTATCATTATCATTTCATTCTTTTCCAGATTTTCTTTTAGCTTCTTGTTTTGATGTTTAACAATTTAAATTGTTTGCACATGTGCTCATAGCATTCTATCATTCATCATAAGATATATCATTCTCTGAATCAGAATTGGATATTTGCATCAAATGGATCTGAATTTGATTTACCTGATTCTAGAGAATTTCTTGACACCTTTGACATATGTGATCCTCTAGAGTCGTCTGAACGAGAAGAGCCTCTTGAGCTTCCATGAGCCATGTAGCATTTTTCTTCTCTTCTCTTTCTAGACTTGCATGTTTTCATAGAGGAGACCTGCATTTTATCAACATGATTATCAAACTCAATAATCATTGGTCTATTTATGATACTCGAGAACTTAGACATATTTCTGAGTATGTGTTCGATAAATAAACCAACCAACAGAATCAGATAATCAGATGAGAATCAGAATCAAAATAACCCCAATCAGAGCAATTAACCACACATAAACAATATGCCAATCACAATCGATGAACAGAAAAACCCGCTCTGATACCAATTGTTAGGATCAGATATTCGGTTATGGCAAAGCTAGAAGGGGGGGTTGAATAGATTTGCAGCGGAAACTTACGCAATTTAAAAATTACTTCGTATTAAAAGATCTACTCAATCAAAACCCCTTTGATGTGATTCAACGTGTGTGAATAAATCAATCAAGTAGCGTGTTGACGAAATCCCTATGCATGCATCTAGCTCAACACAATTCAAACCACAGTGCACAAGGGATTTTTAGGTGGTTCGGAGATCACACCACGTGACTCCTACGTCCACCCCCCACACAGTGAGGACACACTACTCAAGATTGAGTACAACACACACCAGAGCACAACGGCTCAACCACACACACACACACGCTAGATCAATTCCAGAATAGATCAGATCCTCTAGCCTTGATCTGACCAACACACCACACCACTTGATCTGCACACAACCCTTGTACAGATCACAAATCACACACCATCCACAAACACCACGTACTGCTCCCCATCAGTACACACACACAAGATATATGAAAGTAGAAACAGAGAAGTGTTCTGAGTTGAGGATCAAATCCATATGTAAACTCTTCTGTGAGTTCGTCCAGAATACTCAAGCTTCACGTCTTGAAGACCACGTGATGATGGAGAAGCTTGACTTGAGACGAACCGGCTTCAACTCCGCTTGGAAGGTTGTTCTTCTTTGTTCTGGGCAGAGAGTTGAAGCAGAGCAGCATGAAGAGAGCCTTCTTCTTGACCTTTGCTTAGGGTTTTGGTATGGTGGCTTCTTGCTGCGAAAATACCTCATATGATCTATATATAGTGGTGTCCAAGCATAGAGAGTCGTGCTAAAAGGAAACACCAAAATATAGATCATATCCCGGCCATTAGATCTTCCCAAAACTCCGTCTGTCGACAGCCGACATGCTGCTGTCGACAGGAACTGACAGCGTTCCAAAAATCAGAAGATTGGCTTGCTAGAAACAGTTTACTGTGTGTTGCTGTCGACAGGGCAGTTTTGCTGTCGACAGGGGTGCTGTCGAAGGCAGTTTTGCTGTCGACAGGGCACTATTCACCTGTTGACAGGGCACTATTCACCTGTTGACAGGGCACTATTCCAGCAGCTTGTCTTGTTCTTTTGCACTTGGATTTTGGGCTTTGTCTTGCATGGAATCTCACCTACATTTAAGAACATTATTAGTGAGATATAATGAACATATAAATGAACAAATTAACATGTTTTCTTGATTAGCATTTTCTTTCTTGATTAACATTTGCTTGACTTAGCATTCTCATTATGTTTCACATATACACAAACATCAATTTGTATGTTCATGAAATCTCATCATCAAAAAACAAAACACCATCATGTCAACTTAACATTCTCATGTAAACCCAACATTCTCCCACATGAGAACCCAACATTGTGGTCACGTAAGCGATTCCGATGCCGGCTGCGGAAAGTTATGTCCAATTCTTTCGCTGAAGGGGTGGGAATAAATGACGGGGGTGACTATATCGGCGATGTTCGGGCACCATATCCACGACCTGTGAGGGGATCTCGCGTCGAGTTGAACACGACTTCCGATCGCTGCGACTGGGCGGCTCCCGTGTGGGCTCCGCCAGCGATTCGCGTAATCGAGGGAGTCGCTACTGGCAAAAAACCTTGAAATAGGGGAGATCATTTGCTAGAATCGCAATTTCGGAGTGCGAAACGAAGGTTTTTAGACCCGAAACGACATCTTATAGCCTGAGGCGATAAGTGGGCGTCGAGAGCCTCTGAGTGCCGATTCCGAATTGGGGTCTTATAAGCGATTCCGATAACCGAGCGAAAAGTTATGCCTGTTTGAGCGAAGCGGTGTCCGTATGCGATCGCATCGGCAGCCTGCAACCGCGCTCCCGGAGAGGAATTTGGGTGCCGGACCGAAAATCTCCGAATGCGACCATTTACCGATCGGGTCGAAGTGCCGACTCTGAATTGGGGCCTCGCGGGCGGTTCCGACCCCCGGGCGAATAAATATCCGCGTCTGACCGGAGGGTACGGCAGTCGGTGTACTAGTACACACGCTCGGGGGGGGGGGGGATTTTGGCCCCGGAACGGAATTCCGCGAAACCCGCGCCTTGTCGACCGTCTCGGAGTGCCGATTCCGAATTGTGGTCACGTAAGCGATTCCGATGCCCGTGCGGAAAGTTATGTCCAATTCTTTCGCTGAAGGGGTGGGAATAAACCGGACGGGGTGACTATATCGGCGATGTTCGGGCACCCATATCCACGACCTGGGTAGGGGATCTCGCGTCGAGTTGAACACGACTTCCGATCGCTGCGACTGGGCGGCTCCGCGTGTGGGCTCCGCCAGCGATTCGCGTAATCGAGGGAGTCGCTACTGCCAAAAAACCTTGGAATAGAGGAGTTCATTTGCTAGAATCGCAATTTCGGTGTGCGAAACGAAGGTATTTAGACCCCGAAACGACGTCTTATCGCCTGAGGCAATAAGTGGGCGTCGAGCGCCTCTGAGTGCCGATTCCGAATTGGGGTCTTATAAGCGATTCCGATAACCGAGGGAAAAGTTATGCCTGTTTGAGCGAAGCGGTGTCCGTATGCGATCGCTTCGGCAGCCTGCGACTGCGCTCCCGGAGAGGAATTTGGGCGCCGGACCGGAAATCTCCGAATGCGACCATTTACAGACCGGGTCGAAGTGCCGACTCTGAATTGGGTCCTCGCGGGCGGTTCCGACCCCCGGGCGAATAAATATCCGCGTCCGACCGGAGGGTAGGCTGTCGCGGTGTACTAGTACACACGCTCGGGGGGGATTTTGGCCCCGGAACGGAATTCCGCGAAACCAGCGCCTTGTCGACCGTCTCGGAGTGCCGATTCCGAATTGTGGTCACGTAAGCGATTCCGATGCCCGTGCGGAAAGTTATGTCCAATTCTTTCGCTGAAGGGGTGGGAATAAACCGGATGGGGTGACTATATCGGCAATGTTCGAGCACCCATATCCACGACCTGGGGAGGGGATCTCGCATCGAGTTGAACACGACTTCCGATCGCTGCGACTGGGCGGCTCCGCGTGTGGGCTCCGCCAGCGATTTGCGTAATCGAGGGAGTCGCTACTGCCAAAAAACCTTGGAATAGGAGAGATCATTTGCTAGAATCGCAAGCAATTTCGGAGTGCGAAACGAAGTTTTTAGACCCAAAACGACGTCTTATCGCTAAGGCAATAAGTGGGCGTCGAGCGCCTCTGAGTGCCGATTCGAATTGGGGTCTTATAAGCGATTCCGATAACCGAGCGAAAAGTTATGCCTGTTTGAGCGAAGCGGTGTCCGTATGCGATCGCTTCGGCAGCCTGCGACTGCGCTCCCGGAGAGGAATTTGGGCGCCGGACCGGAAATCTCCGAATGCGACCATTTACCGACCGGGTCGAAGTGCCGACTCTGAATTGGGTCCTCGCGGGCGGTTCCGACCCCCGGGCAAATAAATATCCGCGTCCGACCGGAGGTATGGCAGTCGGTGTACTAGTACACACGCTCCGGGGGGGATTTTGGCCCTGGAACGGAATTCCGCAAAACCAGCTCCTTGTCGACCGTCTCGGAGTGCCGATTCCGAATTGTGGTCACGTAAGCGATTTCGATGCCCTGTGCGAAAAGTTATGTCCAATTCTTTCGCTGAAGGGGAGGGAAATAAACGGAGCGGGTGACTATATCGGCGATGTTCGAGCACCCATATCCACGACCGGGGAGGGGATCTCGCGTCGAGTGAACACGACTTCCAATCGCTGCTATTGGGCGGCTCCGCGTGTGGGCTCCGCCAGCGATTAGCGTAATCGAGGGAGTCGCTAATGCCAAAAAACCTTGGAATATGGAGATCATTTGCTAGAATCACAATTTCGGAGTGCGAAACGAAGGTTTTTAGACGCCGAAACGACGTCTTATCGCCTGAGGCAGTAAGTTGGCGTCGAGAGCCGCCTCCGAGTGCCATCGAATTGGGGTCGTATAAGCGATTCCGATAACCGAGCGAAAAGTTATGCCTGTTTGAGCGAGCGGTGTCCGTATGGGATCGCATCGGCAGCCTGCAACCGCGCTCCCGCAGAGGAATTTGGGCGCCGGACCAAAAATCTCCGAATGCGACCATTTACCGATCGGGTCGAAGTGACGACTCGAATGGGGGCCTCGCGGGCGGTTCCGACCCCGCTTGCGAATAAATATCCGCGTCCGACGGAGGGTACGGCAGTCGGTGTACTAGTACACACGCTCCGGGGGGGGGGGGGATTTTGGCCCCGGAACGGAATACGCGAAAACAGCGCCTTGTCGACCGTCTCGGAGTGCCGATTCCGAATTGTGGTCACGTAAGCGATTCCGATGCCCGTGCGGAAAGTTATGTCCAATTCTTTCGCTGAGGGGTGGGAATAAACCGGAGGGGGGTGACTATATCGGCGATGTTCGGGCACCCATATCCACGACTGGGTAGGGGATCTCGCGTCGAGTTGAACACGACTTCCGATCGCTGCGACTGGGCGGCTCGCGTGTGGGCTCGCCAGCGATTCGCGTAATCGAGGGAGGCTCTGCCAAAAACCTGGAATAGGGGAGTTCATTTGCTACAATCGCAATTTCGGTGTGCAAAACGAAGGTATTTAGACCCCGAAACGACGTCTTATAGCCTGAGGCAATAAGTGGGCTCGAGCGCCTCTGAGTGCCGATTCCGAATTGGGGTCTTATAAGCGATTCCGATAAACGAGGGAAAAGTTATGCCTGTTTGAGCGAAGCGGTGTCCGTATGCGATCGCTTCGGCAGCCTGCGACTGCGCTCCCGGAGAGGAATTTGGGCGCCGGACCGGAAATCTCCGAATGCGACCATTTACCGACCGGGTCGAAGTGCCGACTCTGAATTGGGTCCTCGCGGGCGGTTCCGACCCCCGGGCGAATAAATATCCGCGTTCGACCGGAGGGTAGGGTTGTCGGTGTACTAGTAAACACGCTCCGGGGGGGATTTTGGCCCCGGAACGGAATTCCGCGAAACCAGCGCGTTGTCGACCGTCTCGGAGTGCGATCCGAATTGTGGTCACGTAATGCGATTCCGATTGCCGTTGCGGAAAGTTATGCCAATTCTTTCGCTGAAGGGGTGGGAAAACGGATGGGGTGACTATATCGGCGATGTCGGGCAACCATATCCACGACCTGGGGAGGGGATCTCGCGTCGAGTTGAACACGACTTCCGATCGCTGCGTACTGGGCGGCTCCGGGTGGGCTCCGCCAGCGATTCGCGTAATCGAGGGAGTCGCTACTGCCAAAACCCTTGGATAGGAGAGATCATGCTAGAATCTCGCAATTTCGGAGTGCGAAACGAAGGTTTTTGACCCCGAAACGACGTTTATCGCCTGAGGCAATAAGTGGGCGTCGAGCGCATCTGAGTGCCGATTCCGAATTGGGGTCTTATAAGCGATTCCGATAACCGAGCGAAAAGTTATGCCTGTTTGAGCGAAGCGGTGTCCGTATGCGATCGCTTCGGCAGCCTGCGACTGCGCTCCCGGAGAGGAATTTGGGCGCCGGACCGGAAATCTCCGAATGCGACCATTTACCGACCGGGTCGAAGTGCCGACTCTGAATGGGTACTCGAGGTGGGTTTCCGACCCCGGGCGAATAAATATCCGTCGACCGACCGGAGGGTACGGCAGTCGGTTGTACTAGTACACACGCTCTCGGGGGGGATTTTGGCCCGGACAAGGAAATTCCGCGAAACCAGCGCCTTGTCGACCGTCTCGGAGTGCGATTCCGAATTGGGGTCACGTAAGCGATTCCGATGCCCGTGCGGAAAGTTATGTCAATCTTTCGCTGAAGGGGTGGGAATAAACTGGACGGGGGGACTATATCGGCGATGTTCGGGCACCCATATCACGACCTGGGTGGGGATCTCGCGTCGAGTTGAACACGACTTCCGATCGCTTGCGACTGGGCGGCTCCGCGTGTGGGCTCCCCAGCGATTCGCGTAATCGAGGGAGTCGCTCTGCCAAAAAACCTTGGAAGGGGAGTTCATTTACTACAATCGCAATTCGGTTGCGAAACGAAGGTATTTAGACCCCGAAACGACCGTCTTATCGCTGAGCAATAAGTGTGGGCGAGCGCCTCTGAGTGCCGATTCGAATTGGGGTCTTATAAGCGATTCGATAACCGAGGAAAAGTTATGCCTGTTTGAGCGAAGCGGTGTCCGTATGCATCGCTTCGGCAGCCTGCGACTGCGCTCCCGGAGAGGAATTTGGGCGCCGGACGGAAATCTACGAATGCGACCATTTACCGACAGGGTCGAAGTGCTGAACTCTGAATTGGGTCCAGCGGGCGGTTCCGACCCCGGCGCGAATAAATACCGCGTTCGACGGAGGGTAGGGTGTCGGTGTACTAGTAAACACGCTCCGGGGGGGATTTTGGCCCCGGAACGGAATTCCGCGAAACCAGCGCGTTGTCGACCGTCTCGGAGTGCCGATTCCGAATTGTGGTCACGTAAGCGATTCCGATGCCCGTGCGGAAAGTTATGTCCAATTCTTTCGCTGAAGGGGTGGGAATAAACCGGATGGGGTGACTATATCGGCGATGTTCGGGCACCCATATCCACGACCTGGGGAGGGGATCTCGCGTCGAGTTGAACACGACTTCCGATCGCTGCGACTGGGCGGCTCCGCGTGTGGGCTCCGCCAGCGATTCGCGTAATCGAGGGAGTCGCTACTGCCAAAAACCCTTGGAATAGGAGAGATCATTTGCTAGAATCGCAAGCAATTTCGGAGTGCGAAACGAAGGTTTTTAGACCCCGAAACGACGTCTTATCGCCTGAGGCAATAAGTGGGCGTCGAGCGCCTCTGAGTGCCGATTCCGATTGGGGTCTTATAACGATTCCGATAACCGAGCGAAAAGTTATGCCTGTTTGAGCGCAGCGGTGTCCTTATGCGATCGCTTCGGCAGCCTGCTTGCGCTCCCGGAGAGGAATTTGGGCGCCGTACCGGAAATCTCCGAATGCGACCATTTACCGACCGGGTCGAAGTGCCGACTCTGAATTGGGTCCTCGCAGGTGGTTCCGACCCCCGGGCGAATAAATATCCCGTCCGACCGGAGGGTAGGCAGTCGGTGTACTAGTACACACCGCTCCGGGGGGGATTTTGGCCCCGGAACGGAATTCCGCGAAACCACAGCGCCTTGTCGACCGTCTCGGAGTGCCGATTCCGAATTGTGGTCACGTAAGCGATTCCGATGCCCGTGCGGAAGTTATGTCCAATTCTTTCGCTGAAGGGGTGGGAATAAACGGAGCGGGTGACTATATCGCGATGTTCGGGCACCCATATCCACGACCTGGGGAGGGGATCTCGCGTAGAGTTGAACACCGACTTCCGAACGCTGCGACTGGGCGGCTCCGCGTGTGGCCTCCGCCAGCGATTCGCGTAATCGAGGGTGTCGATACTGCCAAAAAACCTTGAAAAGGGAGATCATTTGCTAGAATCGCAATTTCGGAGTGCGAAAAGAAGGTTTTTAGACCCCGAACGACATCTTATAGCCTGAGGCAATAAGTGGGCGTCGAGCGCCTCTGAGTGCCGATTCCGAATTGGGGTCTTATAAGCGATTCCGATAACGAGCGAAAAGTTATGCCTGTTTGAGCGAAGCGGTGTCCGTATGCGATCGCATCGGCAGCCTGCTACCGTGCTCCCGGAGAGGAATTGGGCGCCGACGATCGGAAATCTCGATGCGACCATTTACCGACCGGGTCGAAGTGCCGACTCTGAAATGGGGCCTCGCGGGCGGTTCCTCCGACCACCGGGCTAATAAATATCCCGTCCGACCGAGGGTACGGCAGTCGGTGTACTAGTACACACGCTCCGAGGGGGATTTTGGCCCCGGAACGGAATTCCACGAAACCAGCGCCTTGTCGACCCTCTCGGAGTACCGATTCCGAATTGTGGTCACGTAAGCGATTCCGATGCCCGTGCGGAAAGTTATGTCCAATTCTTTCGCTGAAGGGGTGGGAATAAACCAGAGCGGTGACTATATCGGCGATGTTCGGGCACCATATCCACGACCTGGGGAGGGGATCTCGCGTCGATTGAACACGACTTCCGATCGCTGCGACTGGGCGGCTCCGCGTGTGGGCTCCGCCAGCTATTCGGCAGTATCGAGGGAGTCGCTACTGCCAAAAACCTTGGAATAGGGGAGATCATTTGCTAGAATCTCAATTTTGGAGTGCGAAACGAAAGTTTTTAGACCCCGAAACGACGTCTTATCGCCTGAGGCAATAAGTGGGCGTCGAGCGCCTCTGAGTGCCGATTCCGAATTGGGGTCTTATAAGCTTTCCGTTAACCGCGCGAAAAGTTATGCCTGTTTGAGCGAAGCGGTGTCCGTATGCGATCGCACCGCAGCCTGCAACTGCGCTCCCGGAGAGGATTTTGCGCGCTGGACCGGAAATCTCCGAATGCGACCTTTTAACCGACCGACCGGTCGAAGTGCCGACTCTGAATTGGGTCCTCGCGGCTTCCGTTCCCCCGCCCGACGATAAATATCCCGTCCGACCGGAGGTACGGCAGTCGGTGTACTAGTACACACGCTCCGGGGGGGATTTTGCCCCGGAATGTAATTCCGCGAAACCATCGCCTTGTCGACCGTCTCGGAGTGCCGATTCCGAATTGTGGTCACGTAAGCGATTCCGATGCCCGTGCGAAAGTTATGTCCAATTCTTTCGCTGAAGGGGTGGGAATAAACCGGAGCGGGTGACTATATCGACGATGTTCGGGCACCCATATCCACGACTTGGGGAGGGGATCTCGCGTCGAGTGATCACGACTTCCGATCGCTGCGACTGGCGGCTCCGCGTTTGGGCTCCGCCAGCGATTCGCGTAATCGAGTCATCGCTACTGCCAAAACCTTAGAATAGGGTGATCATTTTCTAGAATCGCAATTTCGGAGTGCGAAACGAAGGTTTTTAGACCCCGAAACGACGTCTTATCGCCTGAGGCAATATGTGTGTCGAGCGCCTCTGAGTGCCTATTCCGAATTGGGGTCTTATAAGCGATTCCGATAACCGACGAAAAGTTATGCCTGTTTGAGCGAAGCGTGTCCGTATGCGATCGCATCGGCAACCTGCGACCGCACTCCCGGAGAGGAATTGGGCGCCGGACCGAAATCTCCGAATGCGACCATTTACCGACCGGTCGAAGTGCCGACTCTGAATTGGGTCCTCGCGGGCGTTTCCGACCCCCGGCGAATAAATATCCGCGTCCGACCGGAGGGTACGCAGTCGGTGTACTAGTACACACACGCTCCAGGGGGGATTTTGGCCCCTGACGGAATTCCGCGAAACCAGCGCCTTTTCGACCTCTCAGTCTCGGAGTGCCGATTCCGAATTGTGGTCACGTAAGCGATTCTGATGCCTGCTGGAAGTTATGTCCATTCTTTCGCTGAAGGGTTGGAATAAACCGGAGCGGGTGACTATATCGGCGATGATCGGCACCCATATCCACGACCTGGAGAAGGGATCTCGCGTCGAGTTGAACATGACTTCCGATCGCTGCGACTGGGCGGCTCCGCCCGCGATTCGCGTATCGAGGGAGTCGCTCTCTCTGCCAAAAAACCTTGGAATAGTGGAGATCATTTGCTAGAATCGCAATTTCGGAGTGCGAAACGAAGGTTTTTAGACCCCTAAACGACGTCCTAACGCCTGAGGCAATAAGTAGGCGTCGAGCGCGTCTGAGTGCCGATTCCGAATTGGGGTCTTATAAGCGATTCCGATAACCGATGCGAAAAGTTATGCCTGTTTGAGCGAAGCGGTGTCCGTATGCGATCGCATCTGCAGCCTGCGACCGCGATCCCGGAGAGGAATTTGGGCGCCGGACCGGAAATCTCCGAATGCGACCATTACCGATCGGGTCGAAGTGCCGACTCTGAATTGGGTCCTCGCGGGCGGTTCCGACCCCCGGCGAATAAATATCCGCGTCCGACCGGAGGGTTACGGCAGTCGGGTACTAGTACACACGCTCTGGGTGGGGATTTTGCCCCGTAACGGAATTCGTGAAACCAGCGCCTTGTCGACCGTCTTGGAGTGCCGATTCCGAATTGTGGTCACGTAAGCGATTCCGATGCCCGTGCGGAAGTTATGTCCAATTCTTTCGCTGAAGGGGTGGGATAACCGGAGCGGATGACTATATCGCGATGTTCGGGGGCCCATATCCACGACCTGGGGAGGGGATCTCGCGTCGATTGAACACGACTTCCGATTGCTGTGACTGGGCGGCTCCACGTGTGGGCTCCGCCACCGATTCGCGTAATCGAGGAGTCGCTACTGCGAAAAAACCTTGAAATAGGGGAGATCATTTTCTAGAATCGCAATTTCGGAGTGCGAAAAGAAGGTTTTTAGACCCCGAAAAGACGTCTCATAGCCTAAGGCAATAAACGGGAGTCGAACGCCTCTGAGTGCCAATTCCGAATTGGGGTCTTATAAGCGATTCCGATAACCGAGCGAAAAGTTATGCATGTTTGAGCGAAGCGGTGTCCGTATGCGATCGCATCGGCAGCCTGCGACCGCGCTCCCGGAGAGGAATATGGGCGCCCGGTCCAGAAATCTCCGAATGCGACCATTTACCGACTGGGTCGAAGTGCCGACTCTGAATTGGGCCCTCGCGGCGGTTCCGACCCCCGGGCGAATAAATATCCGCGTCCGACCGGAGGTACGGCAGTCGGTGTACTATACACACGCTCCGTGGGGGATTATGGCCCCGGAACGGAATTCCGCGAACCAGCGCCTGTCGACCGTCACGGAGGTCCGATTCCGAATTGTGGTCACGTAAGCGATTTCGATGCCCGTGCGGAAAGTTATGTCCAATTCTTTCGCTGAATGGTGGGAATAAACCGGAGGGGTGACTATATCGTCGATGTTCGGGCACCCATATCCACGACCTGGGGAGGGGGATCTCGCATCGAGTTGAACACGACTTCCGATCGCTGCGACTTGGTGGCTCCCCGCGTGTGGGCTCCGCCGCGATTCACGTAATCGAGGGAGTCGCTACTACTGCCAAAAAAAACCTTGGAATAGGGAATCGTCGGCTAGAATCGCAATTTCGGTGGGCGAAACGAAGGTTTTTAGACCTTGAAATGACGTCTCATCGCCTGAGGCAATAAGTTGGCGTCGAGCGCCTCTGAGTGCCGATTCCGAATTGGGGTCTTATAAGCGATTCCGAAAACCGAGCGAAAAGTTATGCCTGTTTGAGCGAAGCGTTGTCCTTATGCGATCGCATCAGCAGCCTGCGACTGCGCTCCGGAGAGGAATTTGGGCGCCGGACCGGAAATCTCCGAATGCGACCATACCGACCGGGTCGAAGTGCCGACTCTGAATTGGGGCCTCGCGGCGGTTCGGTTCCGACTCCGGGCGAATAAATATCCAGTCCGCCGGAGGGTACGGCGTCGTAATAGTACACACGCTCAGGGGGATTTTGGCCCCGAACGGAATTCCGCAAAACCAGCGTCTTGTCGACCGTTTCGGAGATCCGATTCCGAATTGTGGTCACGTAAGCGATTCCGATGCCCGTGCAAAAAGTTATTCCAATTCTTTCGCTGAAGGGGTGGGAATAAACCGGAGGGGGTGACTATATCGGCGATGTTCGGGCACCCATATCCACGACCTGGGGAGGGGATCTCGCGTCGAGTTGAACACGACTTCCGATCGCTACGTTCGGGCGGCTCAGCGTGTGGGCTCCGCCAGCGATTCGCGTAATCGAGGGAGTCGCTACTGCTAAAAAACCTTGGAATAGGGGAGATCGTCGGCTAGAATCGCAATTTCGGATTGCGAAAAGAAGGTTTTTACACCCCGAAACGACATCTATCGCCTCGTAATAAGTGGGCGTCGAGCGCCTCTGAGTTCCGATTCCAAATTTTGGTCTTATAAGCGATTCCGATAACCGAGCGAAAAGTTATGCCTGTTTGAGCGAAGCGTTGTCCGTATGCGATCGCATCGGTAGCCTACGACCGCGCTCCCGGAGAGGACTTTGGGCGCCGGACCGGATATCTCCGAATGCGACCATTTACTGACTGGTCGAGTGCCGACTCTGAATTGTGGCCTCGCGGGCGTTTCTGACCCCCGGGCGAATAAATATCTGCTCCGACCAGAGGGTACGGCAGTCGGTGTACTAGTACACATGCTCCGGGGTTGATTTTGGCCCCGGAACGGAATTCCGCGAAACTAGCGCCTTGTCAACCGTCTCGGAGTGCCGATTCCGAATTGTGGTCACGTAAGTGATTCCGATGCCCGTGCGTAAAGTTATGCCCAATTCTTTCGCTGAAGGGGTGGGAATAAACTGGAGGGGGTGACTATATCGACGATGTTCGGGCACCCATATCCACAACCTGGGGAGGGGATCTCGTGTCGATTTGAAAACGACTTCCGATCGCTCTGACTGGGCGGCTCCGCGTGTGGGCTCCGCCAGCGATTTGCGTAATCGAGTCGTCGCTACTACTAACTGCCAAAAACCTTGGAATAGGGAGATCGTCGTCTAGAATCGCAATTTCGGAGTGCGAAACGAAGGTTTTTAGACCCCGAAACGACGTCTTAATCGCCTGAGGCAATAACTAGGCGTCGAGCATCTCTGAGTGCCGATTCCGAATTGGGGTCTTATAAGCGATTCCGATAACCGAGCGAAAATTTATGCCTGTTTGAGCGAAGCGGTGTCCGTATGCGATCTCATCGGCAGCCTGTGACGGCGCTCTCGGAGAGGAATTGGCCGCCAGACCGGAAATCTCCGAATGCGACCATTTACCGACTGGGTCGAAGTGCCGACTCTGAATTGGGGCCTCGCGGGAGGTTCTGACCCCCGGGCGAATAAATATCCGCATCCGACCGGAGGTACGGCAGTCGGTGTACTAGTACACACGCTCCGGGGGGGATTTTGTCCCTGGAACGGAATTCTGCGAAACCAGCGCCTTTTTGACCGTCTTGAGTTCCGATTCCGAATTGTGGTCACGTAAGCGATTCCGATGCCCGTGCGAAAAGTTATGTTCATTCTTTCGCTGAAGGGGTGGGAATAAACCGGAGGGGGTGACTATATCGGCGATGTTCGGGCACCCATATCCACGACCTGGGGAGGGGATCTCGCGTCGAGTTGAACACGACTTCTGATCGCTGCGACTGGCGGCTCCGAGTGTGGCTCCGCCAGCGATTCGCGTAATCGAGGGAGTCTGCTACTGCCAAAAACCTTGGAATAGGGAAATCGTCGGCTAGAATCGCAATTTCGGAGTGCGAAACAAAGGTTTTTAGACCCCGAAACGACGTCTAATCGCCTGAGGCAATAAGTAGGCGTCGAGCGCCTCTGAGTGCCAATTCCGAATTTGGCTCTTATAAGCGATTCCGATAACCGAGCGAAAAGTTATGCCTGTTGAGCGAAGCGTGTCCGTATGCGATCGCATCGGCAGCCTGCGACCGCGCTCCCCCGAGAGGAATTTGGGCGCCGGACCGGAAATCTCCGAATGTGACCATTTACCGACTGGGTCGAAGTGCCGACTCTGAATTGGCCCTCGTGGCGGTTCCGACCCCCGGGCGAATAAATATCCGCGTCCGACCGGAGGGTACGGCAGTCGGTGTACTAGTACACACGCTCCGGGGTGGATTTTGGCCACGGAACGGAATTCTTTGAAACCAGCGCCTTGTCGACCGTCTCGGAGTGCCGATTCCGAATTGTGGTCACGTAAGCGATTCCGATGCCCATGCGGAAAGTTATGCCCAATTCTTTCGCTGAAGGGGTGGGAATAAACCGGAAGGGGTGACTATATCGGCGATGTTCGGCACCTAATCCACGACCTGGGGAGGGGATCTCGCGTCGAGTTGAACACGACTTCCGATCACTGCGACTGGGCGGCTCCGCGTGTGGGCTCCGCCAGCGATTCGCGTAATCGAGGTAGTCGCTACTGCCAAAAAACCTTGGAATAGGGGAGATCGTCGTAGAATCACAATTTCGGAGTGCGAAACGAAGGTTTTTAGACCTCAAAATGATGTCTCATCGCTTGAGGCAATAATTGTGGCGTCGAGCGCCTCTGAGTGCCGTTTCCGAATTGGGGTCTTATAAGCGATTCCGATAACCGAGCGAAAAGTTATGCCTATTTGAGCGAAGCTGTGTCCGTATGCGATCGCATCGGCAGCCTGCGACCGCGCTCCCGTAGAGGAATTTGGCGCCGGACCGGAAATCTCCGAATGTGACCATTTACCGACCGGTCGAAGTGCCGACTCTGATTGAATTGGGGCCTCGCGGGCGGTTCCGACCCCCGGGCGAATAAATATCTGCATCCGACCGGAGGGTACGGCAGTCGGTGTACTAGTACACATGCTCCGGGGGGGATTTTGGCCCCGGAACGGAATTCCGCAAAACCAGCGCCTTGTCGACCATCTCGGAGTGCCGATTCCGAATTGTGGTCAGGTAAGCGATTCCGATGCCCGTGCGGAAAGTTATGCCCAATTCTTTCGCTGAAGAGTTGGAATAACCGGAGGGGGTGACTATATCGGCAATGTTCGGGCACCCATATCCACGACCTGGGGAGGGGATCTCCCGTCGAGTTGAACACAACTTCCGATCGCTGCGACTGGGCGTCTCCGCGTGTGGGTACCGCCAGCGATTCGCGTAATCGAGGTAGTCGCTACTGTAGACACACCCATTTCCGACGAATGGGTCGAACCACATTTCATGTTATCCTTGTTAGCCCCTAATTGCCACTCACCTTGAGCCCGTCATTAGCCTTGATTGAGCCCTTAACAATTTAAAATTGTCTTGAAATCCCGCCCATTATCTTTGGGGAGAGTCTTTATCCATTTAACTCATGTCTTCACATGATTGTTTAATGAATGCAAATAATTCATATTCCAAGTCGCGACATATCGTAGCGCCGCGACTCTAGTCGCGACGGCCATTGACGCCGCGACAGCCCATGCATGATTTACGTACATGTGGGCTCACTGTCGCGACGCCCATACCCGTCGCGTCTCTAGTCGCGACCCCACGATACGCCGCGACAGCACCCGGCGCGCCAAATTCCGCAACAACCTCCTATTTATCCTCTCATTGACTAAGTCTTATCTCTAGGGTTTATCTCAACCCCTTGGGGTGAGATTTTGGCCCTAGGGACTCTTTGAGGACCCTATGGACTCTCCCTTAGGGATATTATCTCCCATTTTGATTCCCCTCCATTTTTAAGATAATACCCCCTTTTTTTCTCTCTCTAAGCTCTATAAAAGAAAGGCCCCTCCTCAAGGACGGGGAGACCTCATTCCTACCCCGAAGGGCTGCTGAAATCTTCTCTCACCCACACTTAACCTCGCAGTAACCCTTTTCTCCTTTTCCTTGACATCTCCCTCCATCAAAGCACCTCATTTTCCTCATCCATGGAGTACGGGACGTGAAGTGGGCGACTCCAGCATTCTCCAGAGGCTTCGGATGATCCTTAGAGCTGCAACAACGCCAAGGAGTCGCCCTAATGGGGCTCATTCCTTCCCTCCCCTTCCCTTCCTTTCTTGCATGCATTTTTCATCTTTATTTTTAGATAGCACATAACACACACACTCCCATGTTTTCCTACACCCAAAGGGGTTTAAAAACCCTCCAGGTTCGTTCCCACCATGCTCCTATCCTTTCATTCTATTTTAGTATAGATTCTACTTTTAAGTGTTCTAATAGGGTTTCTTTTTTTTGTTTGTTTTTGTTTTGGCAGGCACCCAAGCGAAGATCCACGAGGAGCTCTCGTCTTCCGGCCGGCCGGGACGGGAAGAAGGTCCACACTCCATCAACTCCCGCAACAAGAGAACGCGGCGGCGGGCGACGACGCGACAAGAAACGCGACTGGATTAGATGTCGCGTTATCAAATCTATCGCGGCCTCTATGGACGCCGCGACACCAGGTCCTCCCCTCTTTCTCTCTCCTTTTCCTAGTTAGACTAGCCATGTTTACCTCTATTCATTGAGCAGTCGACTATGTGGCGATCACATCCATATCCACACACCACCGTATTGCGGTATTTTTGTTCGTGTCGAGGGGGGGCCAATCCCGGTGATTACACCTTTTGGCGATCACGGTGGGACCTTCATTGCCACCCTCGTGATTTGATTGCTTGCCTGCCATGTCTTCCTCTTCGTTTACCATTTTATGCCTGTTAGTCCTCTTGTTCTTGTTTCCTTTTTTTTTTTTTTTTTTTTTTTCGCGTTCTGTTCTTGTCGCGACCTGTCGCGGCGCGCGATCAGTCGCGTCGTCTCTGGACGACGCGTCACAGGTTAGTCCCACTTCTTATTATATCTGCCTTGCTTGGTTCTATGAGATCATGCCTCGTTGTAACATCTTTTTGTATCATATGTCGCCATTTTTTGAATGTTAAATCCTGTTAGGTCCGATTTTCCTTTTATTTTCAATCGTAAGTTTTCTGTTCAAGTCGTGGCGTATCTCGAGGACGCGACACGGTCACGTCGAGGAAGGGCGTCGCGTTATCAGGTATGCCTTGTATGTTATTGTTTTACTTCATGAATCGGTTTCTGTATGCTTCTTGATCCATGCGTGTTGATTTACTGCTTCGATGTCTTTCTCACCTGTTAGGATAGTCTGTTTGAGTTATTTGACAATCTTTTGGTGTTTTTTGGGCCTCTGTTAATATCGCGGCGGGTCTTCCTGTCGTGATAAGGTCGCGGCGTATACGGTCGCCGCGACTCGGCCCGAGAGCCATCTGGTCGCCCTGTTTGCTTCTCATCTATCGCCTGTGCATACATTTTTGGGCACTAGGCCCTTGCATACACTATTGGTGCCATTTTCTAGGTTCCCCTTGTTGAGTGAGCCCTCTCACCTACGAGCACTCGTAGGCTGACTCGGGCCCACCCTTCCGAGGACCTCCGTAAGTCCTCGTGACCGTACGCATGTTGCGTTCACCGGGCCGGTTGTACCCGTTGTTCCCCCTAGTTTGAGCCATCCCCCCACGTGTGAATTGTGTGTTCCCCCTTAGTCACCCCGTAGTACTTGAGTACACACCCATTAAGGTCCTCTTTAGCCGCAGAGTCCATTCAATTAATCAATCCATTAAGGCTAGTGATAACCCTAAAATCCTAACGCTTATCATATCAACTTAGGTGTTTGCTTGAAAACTCCTTTCTCGTCCCCTTCTTGCTAATTGTATTTTTGTTGTATCCTTTTTGTATCTTAGTGTATTCTTTTTATTCCTCCCATTTTATCATCCTCTCATGGCTCCTTTCCACTTCACCTATCCTCCAACCTCTCCTCCTCATGTAGACCTCATGTCTCATGAGTCTATCCCAATTTTGGCCCAGTCGGGCCCATCGGGCCTGATGAGAGTGCCCATTCCCAACCTAATCCGTCACCATCCTCTTCTATCGAGGCCGCTGAATTGGAGCGCCTCCTGCTTGAAATGGGCCCTGACTAGTCCGCGAATTGTTGTCCACCTTGCTCTACGGTCTTCTTCCAGGATGGGCCCAACAGGCCCACATTTCCTGCTCATTCTAGATCACCTCACATTGTCACTCCTGGATCAGGACATCCTTTTGCTCAGCCCACATCATTGCAGCCGGCCCATTATGCTCATCTGGCCCGGACCTTGACTCTCGCTCTCTGCTCTCATTCCCAAGCTGGCCCTCGCTATCCACTATCCACTTCGGCTCAGGACTTCCAATCCGAGTTCGAATCCATGAAGCGAGAGCTCAGTGACCTGCGGAGGCAGTTAAAGCCAAACCTTCCTTCAATGATACTCTTTCTGATTTCTGTGGTCTTCGGATCCCTCCACCTTCTCAGCTTCCTGTTTATTCGCAAATTCAATGGGCTGGAGACCTTTACATCCATCTGAAGGATTTCTCTATGAGTCGGTGTCCTATCAACATGATCGCCGCTTACTGGCTTATCTTTTTAGACGGTCATTAGACGGGCCCGCTCTGGAGTGGTTTTATTCCCTGCCTCTCAATGAAGCCAAGGATTTTGAAATTGTCAAGGCAGATTCGTGCAGCAATATCAAGACCGGGCCGGGCCCGCGTATTCAATGGCCGATCTAGTGCTGAGCAGATGAAGCCTGATGAAGAATTCGCAACTTATGCTGACCGGTGGCGTCAGATGTCCGCGCATGTCCAGATGCACATCCCAGAAGAGGAGAAAATCAAGCTTATCATTGCTAATGCAACGCCCATACCACCCACATCCTGGCTATGACAATATCACATCCATGCAACAATTTACAGCCGTGCTCGCTTTGTTAAAACCCAACTCCTTGACTCCCCCATGCCATCCATGTTTGAGGCCCAACAACCGAATTCTTCATTTCAAGGGCCACTTATGATGGAGTCCAAACTCAGGCCCAAGTTGATCCATCCCCACCCCACGCCTACCCACTCCACTAACCACCCATGCACTTCCACCTTCATATAGCCAACTCGCCCCGCTTCCACAAGAACAACCACCTCGCCTGTGCCACCGCACCACACCATCCAATACTCATCCATCCCCGACATCCACTTGGCCCAAAGCGAGCCCATTATCATCCGTTGCCCGATCCCTCTCTGATGTCTTCACAGCCCTGATATCCATCAATGCCTTGCAACTCCCTCCAGAAAAGCCAAGCTGGGACATGACAGTGGACCGATCAGAATATTGCTTATCATCGCCATCCAGGCATACAGTCGCAATTGCTGCTGCGAATTCCGGGATGTGATCTATAATCTAGAGCACAAGATAGATTGGGCAGAAATGCACAGGCTCATCCTACATTGTCAAGAGAAGATAAAAGCACAAGACCAGGGCAGCAGTCCTCCCCATCACAGGATGGAACAGCC